>LPNX010710940.1:82096-113769 GCA_001517045.1 Pseudotsuga menziesii
AAGTATTTGTTTGACCAACCTACTTTGAATGCTAGGCAGGCAAGATGGCTGGAATTTTTATGCGAGTTTGATTTTGAAATCAAGCACATAAAGGGGAAAGAGAATAAGGTAGTTGATGCACTCAGCAGGAAGGTGCAGGAAATGCATGTGACATCTCTTAGTATTTTCCAATTAGATTTGAGGCAGCAGATTGTTAATCATACTGTTGGAGATGAATTGTATGAACAAGTAAAAGACAAATTGCAACAGCAACATCTTGAGAAGAGGTATGAGGGGTATAAATTGAAAGAAGATGGAATTCTTACTTATAAAAGAAGAATTTATATTCTGAATGTAGCAGATTTGAGGAGAGTTGTTATGGATGAAATCCATCAAGCTCCATATTCTGGCCACCCAGGATATCAGAAGACAATTGCTACAGCTAGAAAGCAATACTTTTGGCCAGGAATGAAAAAGGACATGGCTGAATACATTTCAAGGTGCATGAAATGTCAATAGGTAAAGGTTGAGCATCAACACCTTGCAGGTTTGTTGCAGCCTCTGCTAGTTCCAGAATGGAAATGGGAAGTTATTTCCATGGATTTAATTATAGGATTGCTGATGACTTGGGGACAACATGATTCCATCATGATTGTGGTAGACAAGTTGACTAAGGTAGCACATTTTATACTAGTGAAGTCTACACAAAAGACTAATGACATTGCAAAGATCTTCATGAAGGAGATTTTCAAATTGCGTGGCTTGCCGAAAGCAATAGTCTCTGACCAAGATGTCAAGTTCACTTCCAATTTTTGGGAGGGGTTGTTTGCAGATTTGGGTTCAAAGCTAAACTTCAGCACTACCTACCATCCTTAGAAAGATGGGCATATAGAAAGAGTTAATTAGGTGCTTGAAGATATGCTTCGCATGTATGTGATGGACAAACCAACCAAGTGGGAATATTACTTACACTTGGTAGAGTTTGATTATAACAATGGACAACAAGCATCCTTAGCCTATGAGTCCATATGAAGCTTTGTATGGAAGGAGGTGTAGAACACCAGTGACTTGGGATAATCCAGTCAACAGGGTTGTGCTTGGACCAGAATTGCTCAAAGAAATGGAGCAAGAGGTTGTAAAGATCAGACAGAATTTGAAAGCAGCACAAGACAGACAGAAAATCTATGCAGATAAGCATAGGATGAACAGAGAGTTTAGTGTTGGGGATCATGTTTACTTCAGAGTGAGGGAAAGGAAAAGTTCCTTGAAGCTTGGACGTTGTGCCAATCTATCACCAAGATATTGTGGGTTGTTTGAAGTGCTTGAAAGAATAGGGTATGTTGCATATAGACTTGCATTTCCTGCTAGTACTAGAGCTCATAATTGTTTTCATGTTTCTTTGCTTAAGAAATATGTACATGATCCTAACCATGTGATAAATTTGGATGTGATTTAGGTGGAACCCGAGTGAGAGTTCCAAATCAAGCCAATCCCATCCTTGACAGGAAGGTCACAATGCTCCGGAACCGAGCCATAGGGTAGGTAAAGGTGCAATGGGAGCACTATAGAGCTGAAGAGGATACATGGGAGCTAGAGGATGCCATGTGATTGGCACATCCATTTTTGTTCAATTCTGCGGAACAATGAGGTGGTACTAGTGTAGCATTTTGTTCAAAGTTTGTAAAGCACTAAGGACAGTTCTATTGAAGGGGGAGGGGAATGTAACACCCCAGTTTTGACCCCGTTTTCATTAAATATACATGATACATATATTGTAAAATAATCATGGAGAGGAGCTAAAGGCAAAGGCCCCACCATCGATTTGGTTATGTTGTGTTTTGGATTGGAATTGTCATCGATGGTATATCAGGACCTACGGCATGTATTGAATTGTGGAATCATGTAAATGTGCATTTTAATTAATGGAACCCAACCAACTATGTTCATTGCAACCATATTGAGAAGGGGCATGATTTCCTAAGGTTAAAGGGGGGATTACTAAACCTGGACCCCATGGGAAAAAGCCACGTGTCAAACCTTAAACCCCTGTTTTAGTTGAGACAGTTAATGCTCGGTAGGGTTGGGTGGTAGGATTTCCCCCACGTGCCTCCACAACTGGTTGAGTCATGCACGGGCTGGGAGTGCTTCCTCACACACCGTCTGGGATGCTGATCATCTGCTCTTGGATCGTGGGCTGTTCATTTTCCTCATGTAGAGCGGGGGACAAAACATTTTACAATCCATTGTGTAGGGGTTCACCCTTCCCTCTCTAACACCGATTGCTAGTCTGTGAGATATTTTTCCTCACATTCACGCAGAAAGATTGTTCCCTTTCTCTTGTTTTGTGCTCCTGTTTGGACAGGGTAATGTCTCGGGTGTTCATGGTCAAACTGTAGTTCATTGGCTGTTGATCCCCACATGTATTGACTGAGTTTTGCCTTTCAATTTGGGCTACTGAAGGTTGTTGTGAAATCGTTTTGGTCATGATAGGGCCAAGAACGATTCAGGGAGTTGTTTTTCCCCTGTTAAAGCTTTAATAGCTGGTTTGCTGCATGCATGCAGTGGTTGGTCCTCAGATGGTAATGGAGTGGTGATGAGGGCCTAATTTGCTTGACAAACCTAGTGTGTTTGGGAACCACACATACAGAGCTAGAGGGTTGGCTTTATTCTCGACAACCCTTGAATAGAACTAGAAGGGAGGTCAGGGCCTGAAGGACTACATTGCAAAGAAAGGATTGGTTTCCTTGTGTTGGGTGTGTGTGGGTGTTCTAGAAGTCAGGCTAGTTCTGGTGTAGGTTTCCTTAGCTCTTCAATGAGCTCACCAGCTTAGCATTTAGCCTTTCCTAGCTCTTGGATGGCCTAATAAACCCAACTGTGTTGGCTTGGCTGGTCTGATGTTCGCCTGATAAACCCAACTGAGCTGGCTTGGTTGAATTGTGTATTCCTAATGTTTTGTGTATCCTTGGCTATGTGTAAGCCTACTAGTTCCTTATTCCTTGGGGAATCATGCCCAGATTGGGAGTGGCAGCGTTGCCGATAGATAAAAGAGCACGTGGGCCTATGGTTGGGTGGAACATTGTGGGCCTAAGATAAGTATACTTGTCTATTTCACTTCTACAGTATGTTATTGTTAATGATTTATGATGAACATGTATAGGAATGAATGTTTTTTTGCTTCCATTGAATATATGTATGATTATGCATCTTAGTACTTTTGATGTTTTAAGCATTTACTTCAGATATTATACGTATGTACATGTTCATGGGGCTAGATGCCTGGATGTTTGGTGTTTAGTAGTTTCCTCTTCACTGGTCGGAGGGTCATGGACGTTACATATTTACAATTCACCATACCTATTCAAAATGATCTCTTATTGCAATGAAAACTTGTAGTCTGAATGTATCCACTAACTTCCAAGACCACTAAATATGTTTGTTAGATTCCAAGAGTGATATTCTATCCAATAGATCAAATAGTGTCTAATTGGTGATTGAGTGTGAGCCAAATTTCAAAGTTCAGGAGCACAAAACACACGAACAGTTGTAGAAAACCTATGAAAATTGGTAGCAACCCTGAGAATCTAGATATATATATTTTATAACTAGTAACAGGTGCACGCACACATGTATAAGAGTGTGCACACGTACTCATGTGTACGTACAAATAGGCATGCACAAGATTATGCCTAACATTTACAACAATTACTCACTAACGTTTATTTCATTTAATGACAAACGATCTTCAACAATGTCTTGGTATTCACACATGTACAAGTATTTTTACAATATAGTCTTCACCACTACTTTCTGCTTAGGTGGATGGGTACCATTATGAGTTCTTAGGCTCCTTACCTATGGATGGTGGAGGGTAAGGGAGGCCTCCAATACTGACCATCATCATCATCATCATAATCATCATCATATTCATCATCATTGTCATCATCATCATCATAGTCATCATCCTCATCATCATCATAGTCATCATCCTCATCATCATCATTGTCATCATCCTCGAATCAAACTTGGAATAGTTGCTAGTTATATATAAATAATGGCATAGATAAAGCTCTGTTAATAAGTCGTCAATTGTGTATTGAGAAAAATGCAGAGAGTGCTTGTGCAAGCTGACACGTCAAAATCCTGGATGCGAGTTCCATGAGTAATTGAAATTAACAACTACTATCAAGAAAGAAGAAAGCATCGGGATCCGTTGACTCTACAAAATCCTTCGTCCTTCAAATTTTATAGATGTGAGGTCATAGGGGCCACACTGTATGGAGTATCAAAAGGATTACTATAAATATTGATTACTAAATCTTGAAAATGGGCGAAATCTCATTACTAAATCTTGAAAACCATCAAAATATTTAATACACATATAAAACTCATTACATGTATGGCCACACATTTGTTTGAATATTTCTAATACCATATGATCTGTTCTATTCTATGGACCGTACATTTGCAGACATTGATGAACAACCATCACATGAAAAGCAACTCATGAGTCACATCCACTATAGTATTGGAATCTTAATCACCCCCATTACTTTGAAAACACCCTTTCGCCATCATTTATATAATAAACTCACTATCTTCAAGAACAAAATCTCAATTGATCAACATCTTACCCCTTGGGACATCAAACAAGACTAAAGAGAGCACAAGATGAACCGAGATGACTTATCCCACGAGGATCTCGAGGGATAACTAATTCAAGATGAAGTATATTTTCCATCATATCAGAAAAAGTGCCAAAAATGCATTCTAAAAGGAGGCTAATCTCCTACACTAATCTCAGGCTCAACTTTCATCATAATCATCATCATCATAGTCATCCCTCATCATCATCATCATAGTCATCATCCTCATCAGCATCATTGTCATCCTCCTCCTCCTCCTCCTCATCATCATTGTTCCTCGCCATCGTTGTCATCATCATCACCATCATTGTTAATCATCATTGTCATTGTCATCATCATCATCATCATCATCATCCGCATCCTTATAATCATCCCAATCCTTATCATCATCATCATAGCCATCACGGATTGTTCATCATCATCGTCATTCCATTGTCATCATCCTCGTCATCATAGTCATGGTCATCATCATTATTTCATTGAAAATAATTGAAAATAAAATCAAAGCAAATTTTCAACTAAACCTATCATCGTCATCATTATTCCTCAACATCATCATTATCATCATCACCGTCATTGTTAATAATCACTGTCATCATAGTCATTATCATCCTCCTCCTCCTCCTCCTCCTCCTCCTCCTCCTCCTCCTCCTCCTCCTCATAGTCATNATCATCATCGTCATGGTCATCATCATCATTCCATTGAAATTGCTTGAAAATAAAATAAAATCAAAGTTTCTACTAAACCTATCATCATCATCATCATAATTGTTCCTCATCATAGTCGGCATCATCATCATCATCATCACTATCATCGTCATCATCATCATCATCATCATCATCATTATCATCATAGTCATCATCCTCTTCATCATCCTTGTCATCATGCTCATCATCATCATCATCATCACCATCATTATTCATCATCATCGTCATCGTCATCCTCCTCCTCTTCCTCCTCATCATCATCATAATAGTCATCATCCTCCGCATCTTCATCTTCATCATCATCCTCATCCCCACAACCATCATAATAGTCACCATCCTCATCATCATCATCATTATCATCACCATCATTGTCATCATAATCCTCATCATCATAATCATCATCATCATAGTCATACTATTCATGATCATCATCGTCGTCATCGTCATCATCATCATCATCATAGTCATCATCATCATCATCATCATCATCATCATCATAATCCTCATCATCATCATCATCATGGTCATCATCATCATCATCATTGTCAATATCATCGTCATCATCAACATCATCATCCTCATCATCGTAATCATCATCATCATCATCATCATCATCATAATCCTCATCGTCATCATCATCATCATCATCATCATTGTTCATCGTCATCGCCATCGCCATCGCCATCATCATCATCATCATAGTCATCATCCTCATCATCATTATTGTCATCCTCCTCCTCCTCCTCCTCATCATCATCATTCCATTGCAAATGCTCGAAAATAAAATCAAAGCAAAGTTTCAACTAAACCTATCATCATCATCATCATCATTGTTCCTCATCATTGTCATCATCATCATCATCCTCATCCTCCTCATCATTATCATCACCATCATTGTTCATCATCACTGTCATCGTCATCACCATCGTCATCATCATCGTCATCCTCCTCCTCCTCCTCATCATCATAGTCATCATCCTTATCACCATCATCACCATCATCATCATCATCATCATTATTCCTCATCATCGTCTTCATCATCATCATCCTCATCCTCATCATCGTCTTCGTCATCATCATCCTCATTCTCATCATCATCATCATCACCATCATTATTCATCATCATAGTCATCATCATCCTCATCCTCATCATCATTGTTGTCACCAACATCATCATCCTCATCATCGTAATCATCATAATCATTGTCATCATAGTCATAGTCATCGTGATCATCATCATCATCCTCATCCTCATCCTCATCATCATAATCATCACCATCATTGTCATAGTCATCATCCTCATCATCATCATTGTCATCATTCTTATCATCATCATCGCCATCATCATCATCATCATCATTATTCCTCATCATCATTGTCATCATCATCATCCTCATCATCATCATCATCATCACCATCATCATCACCATCATTGTTCATCATCATATTCATCATCATCCCTGTCATCATCATCATCGACATCATCAACATCATCATCCTCATCATCGTAATCATCATAATCATCGTCTTCATAGTCATAGTCATTGTGATCATCATCATCATCATCACCATCACCGTCGTTGTTCATCATCATCGCCATCATCATCATCATCATCATCCTAGTCATCATCCTCATCGTCATCATTGTCGTCCTCCTCCTCCTCCTCATCATCATTGTTCATCATCATCATTCCATTGCAAATCCTTGAAAATAAAATCAAAGCAAAGTTTCAACTAAACCTATCATCATCATCATTGTTCCTCATTATCGTCGTTATCATCGTCGTCGTCATCATCCTCGTCATCATCATCATAGTCATCATCCTCCTCATCATCATCACCATCATTGTTCATCATCATCATCATTGTCATCGTCATCATCGTCATCATCATCATAGTCATAATCCTCATCATCATCATTGTAATCATCATCATAATCATCATCCTCATCATTATCATTGTAATCATCCTCATCATCATCATAATTGTTCATCATCATCATCATGGCCATCATCATCATTCCATTGAAAATGCTTGAAAATAAAATCAAAGCAAAGTCACCAACTAAACCTATCATCATTATCATCATCATCATCATTGTTCCTCATCATCATTGTCATCATCATCATCCTCATCCTCATCATCGTCATCGTCATCCTCCTCCTCATCTTCATCATAGTCATCATCGTCATCATCATCATCATCATCATCATTGTCATCATCCTCATCATCATCATCACCATCATTGTTCATCATCATCGTCATCAGCATCATCATCATCATCATCATCATCATCATCACCATCATCATCATCCTCATCCTCATCCTCATCATCGTCATCATAGTCATCATCCTCCTCGTCATAAGCATCATCATCATCCTCATCCTCATCATCATCATCATATTCATCATCCTCATCATCATCATCATCATTATCATCACCATCATAATCATCATCATCCTCGTCATCGTAATCATCATCATAATCATCGTCATCATAGTCATACTATTTGTGATCATCATCATAATCATCGTCATCATAGTCATACTATTTGTGATCATCATCGTCGTCGTCATCATCATCATCGTTGTTGTCGTCGTCATCATCATCGTCATCGTTGTCATCATCATCATTGTTCATCACCATCGTCATGGTCATCATCATTATCAACATCATCATCATCATCATCATAATCATCATCATCATCATCATATTTAGAGTCATCGTGATCATCATCATCATCCTCATCCTCATCATCGTCATCACCGTCATTAGCATCATCATCCTCATCATCATAGTCATCATCCTTATCATCATCATTGTCATCCTCCTCCTCCTCATCATTCCATTGCAAATGCTTGAAAATAAATCAAAACAAAGTTTTAACTTAACAGATGCACGCATGTGTGTTTAACACGTATGCACTTAGAAGCGTGAGTGCGCATTACGTTTTAAACTATGCACACGTGTGATTTAAATTTAGAATTTTGGCGGGCACATTTTTTCCAACCTACATGGTGGATGACTTGGCTTCTTTGGTTTTAGGTTCGGGTTGCCAAACCAAGTGGTTTGGACTGTCTTATGACATAAAACATGTTTTGTACCACTTCTCCTATTTCGTGCATGATTTTGCATATGTCACGCTTGTCCACTGCTAATGAAAATTCACACACTTGTGTAACTCTGTCTGAAGATTCTGAATATGTAATTTTTATTTAAATCTATTATTTTTTTCTATTTTTATTTAATTTTAAATAGACTAACATCAATCTAACACAAAAGGTAGGCTATTTGCTTTGGCTATAACTTTTGATTGGCTCGCCTATTTATAAAACGGAAAAGAACTTGCACAAGAAGACACAAAGACCTACATCCTAAATAAAAAAATATCGTTCATTGACTATGTTAAAACCAAGATGTCGTGGACCAACACTCGACCTTGCCATTTTAGTGCATCACTGACTTCCTTAATTTAATATATATATATGGAAAAATAACGCTGCACTAGACACCCCTGTTATCTTATCTACAACTCTATATAATTTTTTTCACAAAATTCCACCATTTGCATACCAAATGAGTGGACCAACGCAAACATGTTCATTATTTTTTGGGAAAAAAATAACATACCAACCTTAGAATAACCCTTTATTTTTTGGGATTTATACTTAGTTTCCATGAATAAAAGTTATATATTCTGGAAGGTAATCCGATTGTCCACGTTTCATATTTTTACGCCATATTCCAAAAAGTTGTGTAGGTACCTCTAATATTGATTTTTGACGTTCATATTTCTATTTTTCCATAAGTCCATTGCAACGAACACGTCATAAGTGACCAGCATTAGAGCTTGCACCAGCCCATTTACTTGATTTTTTGTTATCGTCGGATCGTTCCAAAAACACCTATATTTATTGTTAGATGAATTGTACTACATTCAACTTGATCCAGGAGGATATTGGTGGCCACCCACCTATTTCTCTTGGACACCCACCATTGTTTCTTTCAGTTTTCCAGTTTCCTTAATTGTAGTAGAATTTACTATTTTTAGCAGTTTTCGGGTCCTAAACTTCTGGAGCCGTTTTGAGGCCCTAAAAGAAGTTTTTTCGGCATCGAATGGTCTAGCAAATACGAGTCCATTCTAGACTTGATATTTGTCAATTATGGATGTAGTCCTTAAACAAATTTTTCTAACGATGTATCATGCGCGTCAAACGGAGGTAATATGCTAAAGTTACGACCCTGGGAAATTGATGTACCAAGTTACCCAACATGGCCCACATTAAGGCGTTTCACCTCCTAGGGTTAGGTTTTTGGATGTGTAGGGTTTCCATTGTTTCTCAATAATATATAGACCTTTGAGCCTCATTGTAACACAGAGTTCAGAGGCATGTAGCCACCACATCTCTTCTCAGAGATAAGCTACCAGCACTCAAGCTAGTTTATTTCCATTTTGTATGTAAACCAATTTTAGTTATTGATTAATGAAATGAAGTGTTATTTCTGCTACACATGTGTTTCTATGTTTATTTGTGTATTCTGTTGTGTTCCTGCATAAATCCGGATTAGTGATATCAGAGCAATTTGCTCTTTTTCTATCCTTCTTTGCATGTCCCCAACGAGGGCGGGGTATAAAGAGTTAGGGCTCGATCTGGTTGAACCTTTGCAAGATCATCCTTGCAAATCCCAATGGCCACCCATGGGGGATGAAAAGAAAGACGAAGGCACAGAAGATCCTATCAAAATGTTGCTCGAGGAGGCCCTTGAAAAACAAAGGAACGCGATGATGGATAACTTTGCCCAGATCCTTCAACGACTTCCCACTGGCGGTGCATCTACATATAGTAGCCACTCTGGAGGCGCAACCCCTTTTAAGGTACAAGTAAACTTCAACATTCCCATATTTTATGGTCAAATAGATGCATACGCCGTAGATAGATGGTTGAATCTATTAGAAGGGTATTTCTCGATTCATGACTTTTCTAACCGGGAAAAGATTACTTTTTCTCTACTCAAATCCGCCCCCGATGTCAAGGACTGGTGGGAAACCTACTATGCAAGAAAAGATGAGGAGGAACCCTCTCTGTTCTTGACCATACCCACTTGGAATTCTTTTTGATATTCCATAAAGGGACAATATTATCTGGTGGGGAGCTATGAGGACAAGTACATCCAATGGACTAAGCCGCAGCATCAAAGAGATCAAGATGTGCATGAGCTAACGAATATGTTCCATACCCTGCACACCAAGTTGGGTATTAAAGATTCAGAGAAACATTTGGTGTTGAAGTACTGCAATTGTCTACACAGATATATTTAGGAGGAAATGGAGTTCCTCGACATCTCCTCACTTAGTACGGCATATTGGTATCCTACCAAAATTGAGCAAAAATTCAAACAAAAAAAGTGAGACTTTGGATCTGCGAATCAGAAGCAAGGGAAAGGTGCCCCCAAACCGCAGAACCAAGGACACAACCAAGGCATGGAGACTCAAGAAAAGTTGCCAAAGCCACAAGAAAATAGCAACACTGCAAAGCCAAAGAAGGAAGCAGGAAAGTGGTGCGAGTTCCATAAGAGCCCCACTGACAACATGAGTGTCGAGCTAAGCAATCACTGGTGGCCGAGATAAAGGCTTCTAAATCAAGTGCATACTCTGACACTGAATCAGAACCCGAGAAGGGGAATGATAGAGGGAAGAAGATTATTGATGCAGATCCCAATGCCATCGTTGCCACCACGAAGATCCAAAAGGAAGAACCAGAAGATTCAGAGGAGGAGAAGTGTCTTTTCCACTCCCAGATGTGGGTAAAGGGTTCCCCACTACAGTTCATTGTCGACAGTGGGAGAAAAAAGAACCTGATTTCAGTAGAGGTTGTGAAGCGGTTGGGTTTGTCGACCATAGCACACCTGTAGCTGTACACCATTGGGTGGCTTCACCAAGGACGAGATCTTCATGTCATCCAGCAATGTTGCCTTCCCTATAGTGTCAAGCCCTTTAGCAATGAGGTATTATGTGATATTGCTCCTCTTGATGTTTGTGATGTATTATTAGGTCAACCATACTTATGGAAACGAAATGTTGTGTATGAGTCTCAGCCTTGCGCTGTTATTATTACTTTGGGAAATAATTTATATAGGATACCAGAGGTACCACCCCCTGCCGCTATCTCTTTGGTTACTGCAAAACAATGCAGTAAGCTCATTTCCAAAACTAGGAAGTTTGTTTTATTGATGATCTGCCCTCAAGGAAAGAAGAAGATCATGGCCACAACCTCTAGATAGGGCCCCTCTGCATGACAACAATAAATGGACAAGGTCGTGGAGGAGTACCGAGACATATTCACCTCACCCATCGGGGTGCCTCTCCATTGTCAGGTCAAGCACCCCATCAATCTAAACCCAAGTGCGCCGCTACCCAATCGATCGATCTATCGATGCTTTGTTCTGGGGAATGATGAAATCAAGAGGCAAATTTAGGAGCTGCTATAGAAGGGTCACATCCGGCCAAGTTCATCGCCATGTGGGAGCCCGTTCATGTTGGTACAGAAGAAGGATGGGACTTGGAGACTCTGTATTGACTATCGAGCACTAAACAAGATCACTATCCGGAATAGGTACCTGATCCCACGGATCGATGACCTCCTGGACTAGCTTAAAGGGGTGAAATATTTTAGCAAGATCGACTTAAAGTCCGGGTATCACCAGGTATCGATCGAACCAACTAATGTATGGAAGACTACCTTCAAAGCCAAGGAGGGCCTTTTAGAATGGTTGGTCATGCCTTTCGGGCCGATGAATGCTCCTACAACCTTCATGAAACTAATGGACAACATCTTGCGGCCATTCACCAACTTATTTGTAGTAGTGTACTTGGATGACATCCCGATCTTCATCCAGACTTGGGAAGAGCACCTCCACCACATCTGACAGGTCCTCCAAACATTGCAGCAGCACAAGTTGTGTGCCAATTTAGACAAGTGCACTTTTGGCATGACCCAGGTTTGGTATCTGGGATACATTCTTGATGAGTGTGGGGTACATGTGGATCCAACCAAGATCCAAATCATTCGGGATTGGCCAGCCCCAACTAATCTAATAGAGCTTTGCAACTTTCTAGGCCTTGGTAATTTCTACCGCAGGTTCGTGTTGGGATTCTCTCATATCACTTGGCCCTTGAGTCAAGTCACCAAGGCAGGAGCGAAAGCAAAATTCTTTTGGTCAGAAACTCAGTAGAAGGCATTTGTAGATTTGAAACATTGCTTCTGTTGTGCCCCAGTTCTCACATTACCAGACTTGCAACAACCATTTGAGATCAAGACAGATGCTTTTGACTATGCTATTGGGGCAGTCCTTACTCAAAAAGGGCATCCAGTGCCATATCACAGTGAGACACTATCTGACACAGTCCGCAAATATCCCACTTATGACAAAGAAATGTGTTCCATTGTATAGGCTTGGTGACAATGGAAGCATTACATTTTGGGGAAGGAAACGATTATCCACATAGACCACTGACCATTGTAGTTCATGCAGACACAAGGGAAATTATAGAACGATCACCATCAAAAGTGGTCCACATATCTACAATAGTTTCATTTTAACATCAAGTACAAGAAGGGAAGCACCAATAATGTTGCAAACCGCCTTAGCCGACCACTGATCGTGGCGATAACGATTGTGCTCAACTCTTGTGGGCACGAGATTTCTGACTGGCTGCTTCTCTATAGGAGCGATCTAGAATTCAGCCACACATACCAGACGCTCCTGGAAGGAAACCCAGTTCCAAAATTTCACCTCTAGGATGTACTACTATGTCACATGGGACACCTTTGTGTTCCTTCAAGCGAGCGTGCCAAGATGATTTGGAAAGTGCACTACAGTCGGGTCGCTGGGCATTTCGGGGTCGAGAAAGCAGTGGTAGTACTACAAAAGTATTTCTATTGGATGAACCTTCGACAGGACGTCGGGAAGTATATTCGATCCTGCACTGCCTATGCCATTACCAAACCATCCATCAAGAAGCAAGGCCTCTATACTCAATTGCCTACCCCTAGTCGACCTTGGGAATCCATCTCCATGGATTACATGTTAGGCCTTCCTTATACTAAGCATGGCAATGATTGTGTGTTTGTGGTCATTGACAGATTCTCAAACATGGCCATAATGGCGGCCTGCAAGAAGAATATCACAGTAGAAGCCACTGCTAAAATATTCTTTGAACGAGTGTGGGTACACTTTGGGATCCCATAGTCTATAGTCTCAGACCGAGACAACAGGTTCCTTAGTACATTTTGGTCTAGCCTATGGTCAATGCTAGACACTAGGCTCACAAAGTCCACAGCTTTCCATCCCTAGACTGATGGCCAAACAGAGGTCATCAATAGGATGACCGTACACATTTTGCGCATGTACAACTCAAAGCATCCATGCACATGGGATGAGAGCCTCCCCTATGTACAACATAGCTATAACGGGGCCCTCAATAGCTCAACCAACCATAGCCCCTTTCAGGTGGGATTGGGTTTCTAGCCACTATGTCCCATTAACATAGCCATGCCATTTGTAGCTACTAAGGTTGATTTAGCTCATATCAAGTCTAAATTTTCCAAGGCAAACAAATTCATTGAGCGCATTCAGCACATTCACCAACATGTTCATGACATATTGGATAGATCCAATGCTAAGTACAAGCAAGGACATGATCAGCATTGGGTGCAACACAACTTCCAAGTGGGCGACAAAGTGTGGCTACATCTGCAGAAGGAGTGCCTTGCTGGACCCCACCGCAAATTTCACCTGCTTCGATATGGGCCATACACCATCACCAAGGCTATCAGATACAATGCCTTCGAGCTCAGTATTCCACCATTCCTTGGTCTGCACCCAATGTTCAATGTGGACCACCTTCGACCCTACTTTCCACCTCTGCTGGACACATCAGACATGGAAGAACAACTCACACCAATAGAGTTAAACCCCGACTGCATGGAACAAGCCACAATTGATCAGATTACGAACACACAGGTCAAGAACACCCAGCAGCAGAAGATTCAGTTATATCGAGTTGTCAAAGCAGGCCAACTTCTTCACCAGGGACCAAGTTCAACAAAAGTTTCCTCATCTCATGGAGGAACTCAACACAATGGGGACCATTGCTTCCTAAGGGGAAGGAATGATCCAGGAGGATATTGGTGGCCACCCACCTATTTCTCTTGGACCCCCACCATTGGTTCTTTCAGTTTTCTAGTTTCCTTAATTGTAGTAGAACTTACTATTTTTGGCAGTTTTCGGGTCCTAAACTTCCAAAGCCATTTTGAGGCCCTAAATGACGTTTTTGCGATATCGAATGGTCCAAAAAATATGATTCTGTTCTGGTCTTAATATTTTTCATTTATGGATGTATTCCTTAAACATATATTTTTAATGATGTATCATGCGTGTCAAATGGAGGTAGTATGCTAAAGTTACGACCCTGGGAAATTGATGTACCAAGTTACCCAACGGGGCCCACATTAAGGCATTTCACCTCCTAGGGTTATATTTTTGGATGTGTAGGGTTTCCATTGTTTCTCAATAATATATAGGCCTTCGAGCCTCATTGTAACAGATAGTTTAGAGGCATGTAGCCGCCACATCTCTTCTCAGAGATAAGCTACTAGCACTCTAGCTAGTTTATTTCCATTTTGTATGTAAACCAGTTTTAGTTATTGATTAATGAAATGAAGTGTTATTTCCACTGCATATTTGTTTCTATGGTTATTTGTGTATTTTGTTGCGTTCCTGCATAAATACGGACCACAACTAGCCTTGTTGTTTGAGTTGGAAGTCCTGAATCGTTCCCTAAATTGTTAGGATTATTCTATGGATAAGGTGAGTGCACACAGAGAAGTATTTTTTAGTTAACAAATAACAACTCCTAGGTTTGTTGTTTTCCTTAATCACTCATTTTGTACAATTGTGAGTTTCTATTAAAGGAAAGGGTTTATATCTCTTAAACATTTTCTAACAAGTAATCGTCTCTTAATTTGATTCACATTTATTCATGTCCTCATTATCCCTATTTTCGTCTTGTAACACTATGAATTAATGAATTTCATAATTTTTGCAGAGTATTACCTGTTAAAGGTGAGGATGTACTCAAAATTATTCGGCCTTGCAACCCCGAGTACAAAGAACTGAGTAAGTGGATTCTATTAGGACGAAATTGTAAATCCTTATGTGGTATAATGTTTCTCAACGAACTACAAACCAAGTTTTCTTGTAATTAAACAAATGATTACAAATTAAGAGATTGAAGGGGATTTCCTTGTCATAATTTTATTTTTGTATTTTTGTATTGTGTTTATCATTTATATTGTAAAGTTTTATCAAATCATGGTTTAAGTGTTTTATTATCCTTTTGATTCTACTATTGTTTTCAAATCAATCTTAAATGTTGTTTTCTCCTTAGTAAATACAAATTATATGTTATCCTTTATCATAAAAATTCCCTTTTTATTTTATTTCCCAAAACCCTTGCCAATTTTTCTTTTGGGGGCTTCAAAACTATTAAAACATAACTTATTTGGTTGACTTTTTATTCGGCCTTCTTAACTTCTGAGATTTGAATTTCAATCTTTTTGAAGCAAAGATTGTTAATAACTAAGATACTTTAAAATCAGTAATACTCATGATGATACGTCGTTCCATAATGTAATGCCCTTCTTTACTTTCAAGTATTTATATGAGATGGTTGGTAAAACCTATATTTTTTTTAGTGTATCCTATGCCACACCTTAATGACATTGCTATGATGGTTTTGTATTTTGTATTTGTATATAATGCATATATTGTTTTGGCGGCAAGTAGGCTACTTGCATGATATTCTTTTAATCCTTATTAAAAGAACATAAAATCTAAATAGTTGCGGGAAGAAACCTTACATGACACTATTATGTGGCATTGGAAAGTAGTGAGATATTAACTTACATTGAGTATATTAGCTCCACGAGTCTGGAAAGAATCCAACCATGTAATTATTATTTGTTTATTATTTTTATTTATGCAATCTTTGATGACACACCAATTGTTAAAATGTTATATAATCGCAATGTGTGACACATGAATTGTTATAAAGTTATATAGTCACGAGTAGTGTCAACGTTCTCATTACTATCTTGAAGAATTTTATGATTGAAATGGGTTTTGCTTCATTATTAAATTTATTAAATAGTTATTTGGAAATCAATTAAGTGAAGTTGGATGTTAGATGTGTTTGAAAATATTTAAAACCATTTATGGTCATCTTTTTGGTAAGAAGACAAACTAGAATTTTATGATTTTTTTTGGGATAGTGAGATCGCAATCGCTGTGACGGAAAAATATAATCTTGTCAATGTTTTAGATAGTGACATAGCATACCCAACTAAATATATGCTGGTACAAGTATTTTAAAAGAGGGTATTTTTGGATAATTTTGAAAACGTTCATTTAACACTTATTTAAAAACTGGAGCTAAAATGAAATTGATCTAGAATCCTTAGATATGAATTAAAAAAAACAAATTGGTCCCACCTTCAACATAGATGGTATCTATGTTGAATAGTTTTGAGGGCTGGGTTCTGAGCGGCGTTTCGATGGGGCGTTAGGGTTTTCCTCGGCTGGGCCTCAGCCTGAGTGCAGAACACATCCTATCAGTGTACTGGTGGGTTGTTAGGTCCCCTGTTGTCGTCTTCATTACCTCTCATGATGAATCATCTTATACATCACGGTTTACGGTAGCGGTCAAGGTTGGGTTCTTTTCGTTGCTTTGACGGACGCTGGTGGGAGAATTTTTCACTGTTACTAGGGTAAATATCTTTTTACCAACGATAGGTGGCGGTGATCCGGGCATATTTCCAAGGTGGGCACATCTTCTTTTTACCATTCAACTGTGGATGGTTTTCACCAGCGGTTATCATGGGTATGGAAGACGCGGTGGATTATTCTGCGGATCTGGTGCCAGAAGGCATTTTTCATTTTTCACCGGGCGGTTTTGGGTTTGGCAACTCGGGTGCATATAACTGCTGGGGCGGTGGCTTTCTTTCGGTTTCTCTTCACTCGGATTCGGGGGGGGCTTTCTCTCCATCAACCTTTTTCTCTAATCTACCATATTTTGCGCATGTGGAACCCGTTGTGCTTCCAGTGCCTGAGGTAGCGGGTTTATTGGCTTGTAATAACCTTTCTGTGGAGGAAGTCTCCACTTTGGGTGGTGGTTTTTATTGACCAGCGAGTGCGGCTGGTGCGACGGAATCTGAGGTTTATATTGCTGGGTGTCTAGATCTGCATGAGATTGGTTTTGATACAGTCATCAAACAGGGGGATGGTGGAAATGATCCTGTGGTGACCATGGGGGGGCATGCGTTTCCTGCTTAGAATGTTATTTCTTTGGGACTAAGGGAGACTAGTGGTGGCTCGGAACCTTTGGGGGCTAGGGGTGTGGATCATGGAGCTAATAGAAACTATAAGGCCTTTGTCAAGAAGCAGAGGATGGCATGCTCCTATGCACTGGGGGAGGACATCAGGTGGTCACAAATAGTGCAGATGGCTTCTTTGACGGTGGTCGAGAAAATCATTGGGAATAACGTTTCTATACCTATGATTGAGAATTGGGTGAAAACCTTCTGGGCTGAACATTTGGGGGAGATTCCTGAGCTGGAGGGTTTAACATGGGAATGGTTCGCTCTAAATTTCACACAGCAGGAGCATGTTAGATGGGTACTTGCGAGAAACTGAACTATTGAGCAATGTCTTGTTTTGCTTAAAATTTGGACTTCGACCTTTGATGCTTCTCGTGAAAGGGTGAATGAAGTTCCAATTTGGGTTCGGCTTCTAGGATTGTCGAGCCAGTATTGGACGGAGGAACATTTCACTTGTATTGGTAACATCCTGGGGACATTCCTGGAGGCAGATTTGTCTTTTAAAATTACGAAATTGCATAGGGTGGCTCGGATTCTTGTAAATATCAATGTGCGGGAGGGTTTATATGAAGAGATACATTTCTCTTGGGGAAATAATTTCTTCAATCAGAGTTTGGATTATGAAAATATCCCATTTTGATGCCATCGTTGTCATGGTTATGGTCACCTGGAGGTGGACTATAGTCTTGGGGTGCACACAATTAATGGTCATGGTACTCAACGGGGTTCTCATGGGACTAGTTCTATCCATGGGGTGTCCTCACCATCTTTGGGACCCTCTTCATCAGAAGCTGAGGAGATACACACGGAGATGGAGATTCCAGAAGCGACTGTGGTGGAGGAAACTTTGCTCCTGGTGGCTGTGGTTGAAGGGGTGGCAGCTAAAGAACATCCGGTTCTGGGGCCAGCTCCATCGGGTATCACTTCTTTTGCCCCTTCTCCATCTTTAAATGTGTTTACAAATATTTTTCATATTTCTGGGATGGATTGGATGGGGGAAAACTAAAGAACCTTGCTATTTCACAACTCCCTATTGTGGCTACCACCCCTTCATCTGCTGCATTTGTAGAGGATGTTCCACCGTTACCTCTTGCTTTTGATGTCGATGGGTTTGGGTCTCCTATCCAACCCACACCTTCTGAATCAGGGTATTTCCTTAGGTCAGGGAAAAAGATCCATTATGGGGGATTAGGAAAGGATTCGCTACCTATTTCCCATGGGAGGGGATGAAAATATTTCCTGGCTAAGGCACAGTCTCGGGCTTAGAAGGATATGACCGAGGGAAAACAATTATCTATCGAACGGGCACTTAGAACAGTGTAGGCCTAGAGGAAGGGTCGTCGATGAAGATCATGTCCTTTAATTGCTAGGGTCTGGCGGGTCCCCTTAAAAGACCTGCTCTGCGGCGGGTGGTCAATTTGGAACACCCAGATATTATGTTCTTACAGGAAACTCTTGGTGTTGGTGATGTGATTAAGGAGAAGTTGGAGAATTGGTTTTTGGGTTGGAACTTTGTGAACTTGGATGTTCAGGGTTATTCGGGGGGTCTTGCATTGGGTTGGGATACTCGTGTGGTGAAAGCCCTGAATATATGGGGTTTGGATTCGGTTTTGGGAATGACTGTGCAAGGATTGGATCATGGGGATCCTGTTGATTTCTTCAACATTTATGGTCCTTATATTAATCGCATTCCTTTCTAGGACAATATTTTTAACCTGGATTTGTTTTGTGGTGAAATGGATATTATTGGAGGTGATTTAAATTTTTCTCTGGGACAAGCTAAGGTAAGGGGGCCTTTTGCTCATCCAGACCTACTTTCTGAATATTTCTCTGAGAATCTCATCAAGAGAAATTGGTTGGATATTGAACTGGTCAAACTTAAGCCGACTTGGCATAACAATAGGTGTGGGGACGGTCATGTGGCTAAGCAACTTGATCGGTTTCTGATTACTGAGAAGATGATGGATCATCAGAATTATTTGAAGCAGTGGGTGGGATGTGGGGGTCGATCTGATCATCTACCCATATTTTTGGAATACAGGAATGGTCCTATAAAACCGCCCAGTCCCCTAAAATTTAACAAGACTTGGTTGAAGGATGAATCTTTTCAACTACTGATCCTTTCAAATTGGGTCCCTTTTAATCCGGATAATCGATTGTCTATGGCCTTTTAGTTTGCAGAAAATTTTGCTCGAATGAAGAGGCTCATTAAAAATTGGGCTATGGAAAAGTGAAGAAGAGATGATCATGAGCTAAGGCAGATTGAAAAGGAAATAGCTACCATCATGGACTTGGAGGGTGGGGATATGTTGAATCAAGAATCTAAGGATAATTTGGTAGGCTTGCAGGGACGAAGGAACACTATCCTATTGGAGAAAGAGGAGACCTGACGATTTAAGAGCGGGGCCCTTTGGTTGGAATGTGAGGATGAGAATGCAAAAAAATTTCATGCATATGCTAAGGTAAGGAAAGCCTTGAATACTATTTGGTGCCTGGAGGATGACAGGGGTAGAAGACGAGAATCTTTTGAGGAATTGGCAGGGACTGGGGTTGAACACTTTCAGAATTTATTCAAGGCTTCGGCTGGGGCACACATTGCGAAGATCATGCGCATTGCACAAGTCTTTCCATGCTTTGTTGGGGAGGAGGAAAACCTATATTTAATAGAAGAAGTTTCTAAATATGAATTGAAAGCAGCTCTTCAGAGTTTTCAGAAGGATAAAAGTCCAGTACCCAATGGATGGACCATTGAATTCTTCACTGATCTCTATGAGCTCTTGGGGGTTGATATTCTCAAGGTGGTTGAAGATACATGGCTTTCTAGCAGGATTCCGGCCTGCTTCAATTCGACCTTCATAGCCTTGATCCCCAAGGTGGACAACCCAAAGACTCTTCATGATTTCAGACCTATTTCAATTTGTAATTGTATATACAAGGTGATTTCAAAGGTTATTTCCAAAAGGTTGAAGGATGTATTGTCTGAACATATCTTTGGAGAATAATTCAAGTTTTTGAAAGGTAGACAAATTCATGAGGCTATTAGGGTGGCACAAGAAGGCCTCCATAGTATGAAGAGTTGCAACCTTAAGGGGGAAATACTAAAGATTGATCTCTCCAAAGCATATGATAAGGTAAGCTGGTTATATATTCATATGTTAATAATTCATCGTGGCTTTGGGATTGCTTTGTCAGGTGGATCATGAGTTGTATTACTACTGTTTCTTTCTCTGTTTTGATCAATGGGGCTGCTTCCCCCTTTTTTCATGCAAAGAGAGGCTTGAGGTAGGGCTTCCCATTGTCTCCTTTACTTTTCCTGTTAGTTGCTGAAGGTCTAAGCCGACTATTGAAGAAAGCACATAGTGAGGGGGGTTTGATCGGTATTGTTGTAGCACAACATTTGCAGATCACTCATCTTTTGTTCCTGGATGATGTGCTAATTTTATGCTCTGGTAGGGTGCAATATGTGAACACTATTTCAGATATACTGGGACTTTTTTCTTCCGCAACGGGAATGGAAATAAATGATGGGAAATCTACACTGACGACTCATTGTATGGATAATGAGGAAGTAAGACATGATTCAGTACTTTTTCCTTTTATTCATGCATCATTAGATGAGGGTCTAAAATATCTGGGCTTTTTATTGAAGCCCAACAACTATCTGAAGAAGGACTGGTTGTGGCTGATCGAAAAATTGGAGAAGCGGTTGCATGCTTGGAGCCATTGCTAGCTTTCTCGGGCGGGGAGTCTCATTTTGGTTAAATCGGTTCTGGAATCTATTCCTGTTTATTGGATGTCTCTTTCATGGATATCCATGGGTATACTGGAGAAAGCGTGTCAAATCTGTCTACATTTTCTGTGGAGCGGGTCAAAGGAAGCCTCGATTTCTACTTGGGTTAGCTAGGAGAAGATTGCTAGGACAAAATCCTTGGGGGGTTGGTGTCTTAAAAACATCTTCCTTTTTGCGAAAGCACTGGCGGTGAAAGGGTTTTGGCATTTGATTCATTTGAAAAACCTGTGGACCAGGGTAATGATTGAAAAATATATCGCCCCGGACTCTGTGGTTGATTGGATCAAGAATTCACAAAAGGGTCATAAGGGTGGCTCAGTCATCTGGAAAGCAGTGAATAAATCTTTTGTTGTTCTTGAGGATAACCTGGTATGGAAGGTGGGTAATGGAAGGAGAGTGCGAGTGGGCATTGATCCTTGGCTAGGATTCAATGGTAGGTTTAGAATGACTGAGCCATTGGTGAATTCTCTACGACAGAATGGCATACACTTTCTATATCAACTTACTTCTCCTGTTCAGGAGAATCGATGGTCTTAGACTTGGCAACCGGCCACATACCAGAACTCTCAAATAGGGAAGAGGTTTAACTGAATCTATATCTTGGGGCTCTCATTTTATCCTTGGTATAGCTCATGGAGGAGGAGGATGAACTCATTTGGAACGAGGCCTCTTGTGGGAAGTATACACCCAAGGATGGGTATATAAATCTCAGTGCGCAGAATAATGAACAGAGGACTGAGTGGTGGTGGGAGAAGATTTGGAAACTCCATTTCCCCCCTAAAACACGCTTATTCTGGTGGTGTGTTTTAGAAAATAAAGTTCCTTTCTGGGATAATATTCTTTTTAGGGGATTCAATGGTCCGGGATGGTGTGCTTTGTGTTGGAACACGGGGGAATTGACTATTCATTTGTTTCTTTCCTGCCCATACTATGTGGGGGTGTGGGAGGAATGTTGTATCTTGTTGGGATTGGATCCTGCGTGTATATGGGAAGGGGACTCTGTCATTCATGCATGGGAGAGATGGCAAAGACATGAATCATCGGATTTTATGATTGTGCTTCCACTATTGGTGACTTGGGGCATTTGGTTGGCTAGGAATAATCTTGTTTTCAATGGGAAAGAATGTACTTTGGAAATTATGGCTGGGATGGTGTGTGGGACTGCACTAGCTCTTCCAAAACACTTGAGGGTTAAAAATCAGAGGGAAATATTGGCACTTGATATTGATAGGACATCTCCTTGGGGTTTTTTTGATGGTGCTGCACAGAATAATCTATATGGAGGAGGTGCTATCCTTAACTTGGTCGAGAATCAGTCCTTTGAATTGGTTACCAGGTTGGGGGAGGGTAGTAACAACTGAGCCGAACTATTAAGTTTGAAATTACTTCTCATTTTTGCAGCAAAGAAGGGGTGTAGAACCATTAAGGTTTTTGGTGATTCTTTAAATGTGATCAATTGGGTAAAAAGGATACAAACTTGTAGAGACCTTCTGTTATGCAACATATTACAATCTATCTGGGATGTTATGGAATCATTTGAACTGATTACATACACTCTTGTTTACAAGGAGAACAACAGCCAAGCGAACTCAACCTCAAAGGAGGGGCTCCTACTGGATCCAGGCGTGTGGAAGGTTAAGGAATGATTACGAGATGATGCTTTTGAATATTATCAAAGTCCTTTTTTTGAAGTGGTGCAGGCTGCATGAGAACCTATTTTTGGAATGAAAATGGGCTGGGACTTTGTTGGGCTTTGGTTTTTGTTTTTTGGTGATGGTTTTATTTCAATTTTTTGCTGTGACTATGATAGTTATCCGTTTATATATCAGCTATTATATGTCGACATTATGGTCAGAATGTTAAATGTTGCATGCATGAAACAGGCAGGGCCTGTTTACTTCTTGATATTTTTTTTGGACTGTTGGTATTAGAAATCTGATGGATGGATCAGATTGTGCTCTTGTGATTTTTATCATGGATGAGTCCTGAATATTGGTTACAAAGATGCATGGCATATTTACAAAATGTAATTTTGTTTCTCTACGGATGATATTAAATTATGCTTTTTTTCCTTGGAAAAAAAATATGAATTAAAAAAACTATGATTTGATCTCAGTGAAAATCCCGTTTACACAACCAATAATTTCAACGACTTTGCATCAAAATTTTCAAAAACTCAATTTTTATTGGTAACAAAAGAATCCTAAATTTGTTGGATAAACAATTTGACGAGTTGACAAATGTTCACATAGAAGAAAAAGTCTGCTCAAGCATGCATGCTAGCTGGCATGCATGCATGCACAATGTTAAATCAAAGAAGCTAAGGTGTGAGCTTCACTTTCTGTCCGTTGCTTCACTTTTCAGTTTCTCTAATGAAACACCTGCAACAAAAGTACTATGCTCTTGGGAAAAAAGAAAGGCCTAGAATTAACAAATCTGTAATATTCACTAAACCTATGTGTGAATAGGTGTAGATAATTTCATGGATGAGGCATTGATACCTACAATCCTGCATGAGTAAATATGAACTTCCTTGTTCTTGCAAGCAAATGCAATTCCAATGATTTTACTAGTTCTTGCTAGCCAATGCAGTTTTAATGGGATGTATTAATTCTTGCAAGTTGACTGGGGCTCTAGGATTTCAATTACATGTACATTTGGTGTTATTGGGATCGATTTCTCAAGAAGACTAAGGCCCGTCTGTAATTTGTTCCTGTCTAGAATTTTTGCATTCTCTATTGTGCCACAAGGACAACCCGAACCATGATGACAATGGTGTTTCTTTCTTGCCAAAACTTGAACCATGATGAAAATGGTGTTTCTTACTTGCAAAAACCCGAACCATGATGACAATGGTGTTTCTTACTTGCCAATATTTGGTGGGAATTTCATTTTTTCTGCCCTCTGCGTGATTGAACTTTGTATGCATTGATAGTCTCTACACCTCCTTCTGCATTTTCTCTCTTTTTCTCATGAGCCATAGACCTATTGAGGTTTACATAGGTGTCTTCCAACAGCTCATGTGATCATTTCCTCTTCCTCATCCTTAAGAGAGTGTGCATTTTTTTACTAGACCGTCTACCAACCAATGCTGCCAACTTGTTGTTTATGAACATTTTTAATTTATGCAACGAATCCCTATAGATGCGCTGTGATGACATCACCCGATCTTCATCCATTGGATGCCAGGTTAAGTGACTGGAAGTCTTCTATTCTCATTCATGAGCAGTCTTTGTAAGGCCACTCTAACACTATTTGTCTGTAATTATTGCAGAATGCAAACAAATTCTATACTGTAAAAATTGTTGTAAATTCTATTGTAAGTATTGATCAGATTATATACTGTAAGTATTGTTGTAAATTCAACTATAAAATGTTTACTGTAACTTTCTTGAGATGTAAAATCTTTTTCTTTTCAGGGAGAGCAAAGGCTAACACTTGATTGTAATCTTATTTAATGACTATAGTCTAGTATTCAAAGAAAATTAGAAGCAGAGTAAACTCTAACAATTGGTTTTTATCAATTGCTATCATGTTTCACAAATATAGTCTAGTATTCAAAGAAAATTAGAAGCAAATATTGGAATTATTTTACCCAGAGCGACCAAAGAAGAAAGAGCTCCCTGTGTCATTGGTTGGGATGCTTCCTATGGAATGCTCTATAGAATAAAAAAGAATCATGCCAAGAGGATTAACCAGGTAAATGATGCTTGTTGTACATAATTTTTACTAAATTTTAGATAGTTAAAATGAAGCAACAAAAAACGCTAGGTTATGGAGGAGAGACTTGTACCTAAATTGAGATAATAACAATTTAGAATTCGAATAGCTCGAGGTCCAAGATACAATTTTGTGCAAATTAGCAGTAGCACTAATTCCCTTAACCAGTAGTGACAATGAGAATCCTTTCAACAATGGTAGTAAAGGAACTGTAGCAGTGGTAGTGAATGGCGGTCTAGGAGGTTGCACAATCGATGATGTCTATCTTGGTGGTGAAGGCGATGGCACTAAATGCGGTGGAAATACTCGCATTCAATGCTTCTCCTTGGTAGGAACATAGTATTGATGCTCTCATTTAATACTGAGTGGACAAAACAGAGAATTTTGCCGCATGTTGGGAAATAACGCCACAATTCTATCACCCAATAAGGTTGAACTTAAATAGATTTAAAATTTAGATAAAAATAATTAAATTATCCACCTTATCTAAAAGTATAGAAACCCGAAAAAATGTATGGTCAACCAGTAAATTAATATGCATTCAACCCATATCGAATACAATTTGTACACTGCCTATTGGCAAGTACAATAACCCTCTTTCTCTGTTTGCGGATTTAGTAACATGTTTAGATAATGGAGCTTACATATCCATTTCTCATCCTTTCTGTAGGTTATAAAGCTTTATTTTTTTATGAACTAAATTATATAGTATATGTGCACACAAAGGATGATAACATGTTTAATGTTCTAGTTTTACTTACTCGATAAAAATAGTAAAATAGTAGCCATCACATCTTTGTCTTCTAATTTGTTTTTACTATTAGCTCCAAATATAAATATATATAAATCTTTCTAGATATTATGTGTTTTTTGGATCAGAAATATTGGCATGGAAAGATAAGATTTGCATAATTGCATTCATTTATTATAGAAAACACATGATGTTTATAAAGAAACGTAAGCAAAGAAATAACATATTTGTAACAACATTTAATATTTAATACAAACTCTGAATAAAACTTATCTCATTCAAGTAATATTCTTTTTGTAGTGACCCACTGGGTAACCCCTGAACCACCCACCCATAGATTAATTATAGCACTTGATATTATTATCTGCCTCTAGTCACCCTCAAGCTAGGTCATAATCTCTCTAGGTGTTAATATAATCAAGTTATAACAATTTAAGTCTTAGTTAGAAGTCTTTTCAAGACCAACTCGGTCTTTAGTATTTTAGCAAACTCACCCTTTAGTTTCCACTCACACCTTTTTCAGTTCTCAACTTGCAACAAACACACGGAGTCTATGTTTTTTATGTTATCAATTAAATAATCACTTTTTCCAATACCTTAATGGCTCATACACAAGCAATATTCTTTTAAAACAAATCCAATGCTTTACTTCAAGGCCCTAGATATTTTTCCTTAAACCAGACTAATCTCCAAACTCGGGTCATCTGCCTATACTTATATCCTTTCACTAGTCATTTATGTCTTGGTTTTCCTTTTCGTAATATCCCAAACTGATATTTTCCTTTTTATATGTATAATGTAGATGGATAATAGACTTATTCCTTAATCAAATAGGAAAGCAAACCCCGAAATTTGCATGCATGCAGTTGCATGCAATTATGTGCCCTAGAAAAATATTGAGATGCTATAAAATAGTAGAAATCAATGCATGTGCATACCAGTATATAGATCAGCTAATGGTGAAGAGACTGGTCCCAGCATGCAAGGATTCTGCTTGAGGAATAAGGAGATACACCAAATCGTACTCCACAGGTGAATGCACCCTCCTCTCAAACTCTATAAGCTCCAAAATAATAAAGAAGCTATTGCTGGAAGCCCAGATGATGTGCACTAGGGTTGTAATACCCCTCTGATGATGATGGAAGCAACATGTGAAAGAAACAGAGGCACACTAGCCCAAAACGTGAAGGCCTCCTCAAATCAATTCGCCCATGCATATTAGCGCCTCTAGAAAATGGGAGAATTGACGATATCTTGCTTGATACTCAAGCTGAACGACCCTTCTTCCAGGGGAAGGGTAATGGAGGTGCTCCAGAATGAATGGAAGTAACATGCAGAAGTTCTGAACCCTGTAGCTAGGAAAACGAATTGCTTTGTCCTTGATCACGCTGACACGATGTGACAGTGAAACCCTCTGGCTTGGATGAATAATCAACCTCCTGGAATAATTGTTGAATGTAACCTGATGATGAACTAGTGCTGAACCTGGATGATCCAAACTGACGATGAACTAGAGAAGATATATTTCGCTGTCAAAATACACCAGTTAGATGAGCATGCGCTCAACCCCAACTTAGCTCGTCAAGTTCTCCAATTTGACTCCACAAATCAATAATCACATAAGTGCCTTCTCCATTCACTTTATCTTTCTTTTATAACTTTCAACTACAAAAACCCTAACTTTTGAACTAATTAGGTCACTTTATCTTCTAATTTGCAGTTGACTTGCATGCATGCACATGGAGACTTAATCGGATGCATGCATCATTAAATAATGACAGGATGTCATGCATGCAGGTGGCCTTTGGCTCTGGTCTCCCTCTTCGACCCAATGGTGATATAATATTGATGCCCTATATCTTCTATATATGGCATCAGTCTTCGGCTGATTCCTTGACTGTCAGTACCCGCTTGAACCTACAAGAATCACATAGGTTAGCGGGTTGGTCCTCAATGCCTAAGCAGAAGAGGACATTGCACTTTTGGTTGGAAGTTCTATATTACATCCCCTTCCCCTTAAAATAACACCATCCTCAGTGTTCCTTATCTTCTAATTATCTATATCAAGTCTTCAAATTTTCTTCTATTTTGACCCTTTTTCCTTTTCAACATTTGCTTATATCATTCATTATAGAAACAAATATGTTATAATTGCTTTCATACAAGACAATGATTACAAGTTAAGAGATTGATTGCAATTGATTACAAATTAAGAGATGGATAGGGATTTCATTGTCATACAATATACAAATTTATTTTTGTATATTTGTTTTGTGTTTATCATTTCAATTATAAACTTGTATTTATTTTTAATCAAATCCTAGTTTGATGGTTTTATTATCCCTCTTATTCTGCTATTGTTTTCAAATCAATCTTAAATATTGTTTTATCGGTTAGAAAATATAGATTATACATTGTCCTTTATCATAAGAATTCCCTTTTTATTTTATTTTCAAAAACCCTTGCTAATTTTTATTTTGGGGCTTCTAAACAATTAAAACATTACTTATTTTGCTTTCCTTTTATTCAGCCTTCTTCACTTCTAAGATGTGAATTTCGATATTTCTGAAGCCATCATTGTTAATATCTATAAAAAATTAAATCCATAATACTCATGATGATATGTCGTTCCATAATGTAATGTTCCTCCTTCTTTACTTTCGATTAATGATGTATGAGATGGTAGGCAGAACCTATATATTATTCTTGTAGTGTATCCTATGCCATACTTTAATGTATGACATTTTCAGACTAATGCTACGATTGTTGTTAGCATTAGTTCCATATAGTTTATGTTACAGTTTATGTTGTAGATTCAATTGCTAATATTAAATTTACTTGTCTCTGTTTCCTTGAACATGTGTCAAAGCACTGCATGTGTCCATTTGAACATGTGTGTCGATGTACATGTGTCAATGTAGATGAGAGACTTTTTTTTCCACCGGAATGGATATATCCATGTCAAAGTAGGATATATCCACTATCTGTTGGATGTAAATCGTAAAAGCATCACGTAATTGGTCCCTTGCCTGCTGGGCTATGCCTACGCCTTTCATTCCAGTAAAAGAATTCCTGGTAACTAACTCACTTGCTTCTGGGAGGACCTGATCTAACAAGGCTCCTGGGCTTCTAGTCTGATCTTTGAGCTGTGAGGCCCTCTTCTATTATCACAATGCAATGCTTGGTTCAATGAGTCCTTCTTGCTGGCTTCAAGGCTTAAGGGAGGACCTTATTTCACAATGCTCCTAGACTTCTGGCTATTCAAACAAGGATACTGGGCTGATCTTCTTGGATTCCTTTAACAGCAGTGGCTCCTGGGATTTAGGTTATGGCCATCTCCAAGATACGATAAGTAAGTCTCCTTGTAAGTTTATTATGACAAATTATTTCAATAAATATTTGTTTCTCAAAATTATTTCAGAAAGTAATAATTGCTGAATCGTTTTTACCTTCATAATTTATTGAGAGGACACGCAGAAAAAGACAATTTGCTACTATTGGAAATTGAGAAACGTCTCAGTTCAGAGCTTATCCTTGTATAATGACTGCTTAAAATAATTAGGTTAAGTTCGATGGTGTCGGGGATCTTAGACATAGGAAAGGGGCAAATAGATTCAATTCTCACATTTATAATAGAGAATTGATTTGCATCTTCATATTTGCATGTTGCTATCGTTGAAACACTAATAGCTCAGGCGACGACAACGAGAAACAAAGGTGACAGAGTTATGCATTGAAGCATTCTTCAAGGACTTCCCCAATCACTTACCAAGGTGCTCATGCTCCAACAGGCACAATCTACAGTGAAAAGGTACACAAGCACTTTATCCACGGTTTATTAAGTTGCCTCACTGTTTCATTAAGTGAACTATTAAAAGTCTAAAATGATATGATTGCTAGGGATTAATGTAATATGGTTTTATAGAATAAATCTAGCTTATGAATGGACTGTAAATGGGGGTAAAAGATTATTTCACATAAATTTTGTGAATTGCTATAATCCATTCAGAATCCACTTGCCATAGGTTGTTTACAAGAATTTGACATCGATATGGTCCAGTGGCAAGCCAATACAACTCTAAATAACAGAAAGAAAGGAAACAATGGAGACCATTATGGGAAAAGGTTGTCAAATTGCCCATTTGTGCAAGGAGTTTCTTCTATTTTAGAGCATTCAAAAGTCATAAAAGAACAAATACTCAAGGTAAGCTTTTGTAAGCTCTTGTAGCAGCCACATTCTTTTCATTTTATCAAATAATCCATTATATAATTTAAGAATACAAATTCAAATGCTAAGAATACAATAAAAATATGCAGTTAAAGATGAATAGCTTAATGAACAAGTTCAGTTTACCTTACTATTCAAAATATCCATAAATTCTAGAGGCATGGTTGAATCGCCTGGAAATTCTACACTCAATCTCTGCAATGCGGAAATAGGATTTGTAGATGGCCTCATGATACGGCCACTCTCCAAGAAATTGGTAGGTGTTGCTACAAATTTCCCAACTGAAAGCAGGTGCCTAGGCATAAGAGAATCCCGACGATAGGTAGCCTAGATGATAACTACTGCCTTCTAAGCATGAGATTCAAATGATAGCCAACATGGTTATTGGCTACCTCCAGAGTGTCATTGTTAACAGTGATGATGAAATTTGAGACTTCTCCTGTGAACTTTGTGCTTTTGCTCATGTTCAACAATGACGCAGGAAAGCAATCTGAAAGTCAAGGCCATCGAGGCCTCGTTTGCAAAATACTCCAACAAAACTTGCATATTCACTCATGGCTTTGAGACTTTTCTTAATATAAATTAGTATTATTGTCATTGTAGTGCACCTCGGCAATCTGTTCAATAGACCACTTAAAATTTCCTTTTTGCATTCACTCCATGCATGGAATCCAAGTGTTTATTTTTTGGTAATAAAATAATATATAGACTCAAATTTCCACTTATTTCTGGGTTTTGCGGCAGGTGGCTTCTACAGCCAGCCTTGGGCACATGGTTACAACTGGGCATGCTGAGTGGTCGTGGACATGCATACAATCAATTCATTAGCACGTGATGTTTCTGAATGCTTGAATTGTATCAATTGCTTGAACTAAGGAATTGTATTCAATTGATTTACTATGCTTTTCCAGGGACTTTGCATTTATGATTTACTATTGTGTTTGATTTTTTAAAATCTATATAGCTACCATTTTACAATATGGCTAATGCTTGGAATGTATCGTTTACACATCCTTTTCGCTTGAACTGTACTGATTGATTATTCTAACAGGTGTTATTATTATGGATGATAAACACTTGAGTTCTAATATTCTTGTCTATTCCTTGTCTAGGAAAAAAGAAACATCGATCTTGCAATCCAATTTGCAATACAATTTTTTATTATTGCTATTGAGCTATATCAAAAACTCGCGATTAAATGTTGAAGTTTTTATATGTTGAAATCTTAGGGGAGGTGGCTTTTATATTCTGCATTATTCAAGGGTTACAAGTTTTTTTGAGTTGAGTCTGCATTTCCTGGTCTTTGAAGTCTGGTGTAAATTTCTGTGATGCATGGTCTAATGGTCTAAAAAATTTATCGCAGGGACTTGCTGCCTTTAACAACCCATCTTATATATATATATATATATATATATA
>LPNX010710940.1:113919-142655 GCA_001517045.1 Pseudotsuga menziesii
CAAAATGTAGCTAATATCGCACTGCACCAATTCAATGCATATATACAAGTATATGAATTTTTGTCAAGGTTTTCCATACAAGCTATGGTTTAAATAACCCTCTTTCTCTCTTTGTGGATTTAGTAACATGTTTAAATAATGGAGCTTACATGTCCATTTCTCATCATTTATGTAGTTTATAATGCTCTATATTTTTTTATGCATAAAATTATATAGTACATGTGTACACAAAGATGATTACCCATTGGTTATTTCATATTTCATGTAATGAACATGATTAATGTTCTAGTTTTACTTACTCGATAAAAAATGTAAAATAGTGGCCATCTTTTGTTTTCTAATAAATTAGATCCAAATATAAATATATATAAATTTTTCGATCCAAATATAAATATATATAAATCTTTGTAGATATTATTTGGCTTTTTTTATCAATTTTTTATTAAAAATATCGGTATGGAAAGATAACATTTTGTTGAGGCCTGGAAATTCGCAGGCGGCAACAGTAAGGGATTCTCCCCAGGCAACGTTCCCAACTAGCTCGTGACTATTTGGTGTAGGGAATCCATCCGGTTTGCGGTCCGACTACCGTAGGTCAAGTAACAAAACTAAAAAGGGTTTACCGGTTGTGTCCTGATCCACCGTATGTGTTTTTTGTATTTTCGACTTAAGGTATTATATGCATGTGCATACTTAACAATGCAGGGTGATAAAGGATGCAAGGAGTAGTCACAAAGTGATGCACAGGTTCTTACTGAAGCATCTTGGCCTTCTGTGCCAGCACATGCTCCTTGAAAGGTTGGAGGTTCACCTGTTGGTCTTTGGCTTCCTCCAAAGCTGTTGTCAGAGAGGTAACTTGCTCTTGGAGTTTTGTCTCTTGTTCTTGAGATTGCCTCTCATTCGCCTCCAAGGTGGTATTTTTCTATTCTAGATCCTCTATCTTTCCTAGCAGCCATTCTTTCTCTGCCCTCAACTCTTGATATTCTTGCTGTATTTTCTCCAAACACTCCTGGGCAGTCTCCATCGATCTTCTCTCTACTTGGAAAACTTGAAGTTCAACCTTTGAAGACTTTATCTCCTTTTGCACGTCTTCAAATTTTCTCTTCAACTTGTTGTTTTCTTCTCTTTCCTTTCTTAGTGTGTCTTTCAGCTGAGAAGAAGACTTCTTAGATTGCTCTAGATCTATCATTATTTTTTCTACATTGTCCTCTGAAGCGTGGATCAATGCAGCCCCTGCTCTAATAGTGAATCTGGGATCTCGATCTGTTCCGTATACAAGGGTTGTATCAGTTATCATCTTCCCAGACAGACCCCCTTTTTCAACCTTCTTTTCAGTTCTTTTCACTATCCTTTTTCTTTCCTTGTCATAGAAGATAGTATTAAAATCATGGACTTCTTCCCCTATCTTCTGTTCAAAGGGGACTAGTCTAAGGGTGGGGGCCATAGACTGTCCAGGTGCGCTGACAACGGGTACTTCTAGGTCCTGAACATTGGGATTCCCCACGTCCTGGGTCTGAATGTCAGCAATGTCAGAGGCTGACTGTTCTATTGCTGTCTGGGTCAGCTTCATCCTCTCTGCCTCCTATTTCTGAAGCTCCTCATCAATCTTCCTTTTCCTTTCTTCTTCTTCAAGTCTGGCATCTTCTTCTGCTTTTCTGGCTGCCTCTTGTGCAACTCTTATTTTCTCTTCCTCTTCTCCCTTCAGCCACCCTTCAGCTTCTTGGGCTAACCTTCGGGCGTCTTCGTTTCTTTTCCTAGTTTCCTCATCAGCCTTTGCTTGCTCATCCTGCCCCTTTCCACCTTTGGTGGTGATCTTCTTTTTGAACCTTTTCCTCAAGGCTATTATGTTCAATGCATTGTGAAAGACGGTCTCTTCTCTATCCCAATGGTGAGTGTATTCGAAATGGACATTGGCCTCTTTGCAATGTTCAGCCACTTTGTTATGGGAGTCATTCCTGTGGAAGGGCATTTCACTAAAATGAAACTTTTCCAACTCCTCCACAAATTCATTTGCCTTCTTTACTCTGGTAAACTTATAGCTCCCCAACTTGAAAGGAAAAGGGGGATAGGAAGCCTTCTTATGTTCAAATAAAAAGCTTCCTATGCCATCTAGGAAGACTTGCCTAACTGCCTCTTTATGAATGATATAGTCTGTGGCATATTTGGGCAGTAGGGAGGGTGCTATAGAGCCTCCAAACATTCTAATATAAAGCCCATCCTTAGTGAGGTAATAATCAACATATTCCTCGATCACCTGCAGTTCTTCTTCAGACATACAGCCACATTCTTTCAGGAAAATAAGAGTATACAATGGCATGATAAAATGTTCACAGACCTCCCTGTAGTGACTATGGTACTTGTGATCCCACAGTGGCCTGTATGCGGAGTAAACAGGTATCCTTTCCCTATCCCAGATGCACCTTAGGTCGGGGAAAGGTTGATTGCATAGTATGCAATCAACAAGTACAGAGCTCATGTAAAATTCTGACCTCTTTTGGGACACTCCTCCCAAAGCTAAAGCCATACAGGATGAAAGACTATTCGACACTATGTTGGCCCAGTTGAAAATGGTCCCCTGTGTCGCTACATAAAAAATAAATGGCATCCACTCTAATTTAAAGCCTTTTCCATGATCTCTCCCAAAAGTTCTATTTAGCATTAAGGCAATGAACCTATATGGGGTCCTTAAGCTCGCGGTGTCATATTCCCCGGTCGGCCTGGTCCTAAAGTTTCTTCCAGGCATCAACATTCTCTTAAGGGTATCGACGAGGTCCATTCTGATGTTTCTCATCCAATCTTCAATTAAAAATATGTGTGCTTCTGGCAGGTGATAGGCCAGGGCTACATATCCTGGGCTGTAGGTAGCATAGCCTTGTTTGTCCACATTTTCAAGGATCATCGTGGTTACATCTGCTCTGGGCAGAATCCACCCAATTACTTCAGATCATGGAAAAAGCTCTGGTATTGTGGCAATCTTCATCAGCGAAGACCTTTCTATATTAGCATATATGCCTTCTTCCTCAAATCCTATATCAGGCACCTCTCGACGCATGATCAACCTGTAGATATCTCCCCATTGATACTCAGGCTCTACACCAGTTATGCACATGGTGTCCTCATAAATATATTTGGTCTTGGTGATGACTTCAACATCGGGATCCTCTTCGACCACCGGGGCCTTTTTCTTTTGATGCTTAGACATTCTAAGTTCGGAGGAATCTTCCTGTCATATATGAAATTGTAATTGTTAGACTATTTCTGGATACATTGCAGAGATTGGGATAACAATAAAAAAAATGTTTTACCTCATCCGTGTGTAACATTAAGGAAATTAATTTAAATGAATCAAATGTGTTTATGCAAATACCCCTATCTAACACTGAAAAATAGCTCAATCAATCAAGCTTGAGTGGGGAACAAAATCTACATGAAGAAACCTCGGGCTCTCTATGGGCGCCATGATCATTACGCTACGTAGAACGACAGGGGAACCTATTCAATCCATTCAATGGGGAGCTTCAGGAAAAACACTACCTATGCAACATCTATGGTCCGTCTAATGTTGTGTGGTGTTACACTCCCCCAACCAGCTCGGGTTCGACTCCGACCATGAACCGGGTTGCTTCGAAATAGCGGCATAAACGCGGCATGGTTTGAGGATGCGGGCAACATGAGAGGGGGCAACCAGTCCAACATTTCATAGGGAGGCCATGAAAAACCTTCCCCTAATGACCTATCATAAAATGGGGTAGACTGTTGTAGACAGCGTAATGGCCGTCTGCACCAATCTCCCCAACCATCAAATGCAGGGTCGAAAAACATAATGGCTGCAGAGGAAAACCACCCTGTGGACCACAAAAATCCCCCATTGACAATTACGCTACACGCCCCCAACATATATACATGTAAACGACGGGGACCAAGGGAAAATGGTCGTGAAAAACCTAACCGTGGAACAATAATCAAAATTCTTAGTCGAATGAAACGGGATAATGTACAAGATCCTACCTGGCACCGCTGCGCGACTGGCGGGAGGACGACTGTTAAACTTCCACGGTTGAGCCACCTGGGAATGAGGGTATACCGACAGTGGGGGTCCTAGCGAGCTCGAGCGAAATGACAGCGCACAAAAATGACAGTGCACGACAGTCCAAAATAGTAATAGAATAATCAACACTCGACCCCATATATATATGTGGTCAACCATAAGCGGCAGGAAAAAATTGCACAACGAAAACAAAAGGAGCGAAGGTCACAAGAACATCTCCTCCCGCAACGTCGAATGGAAAAACAACTAGGAGACCCGCCGAGACATCTGGGAGAGGCCAATAACGCATCGGAGCTCGCAAGACTAAACGTCAGAGTGATAGTAGGATAAAGAGCTACAACAGTGGAAACATAAAAGACATGACATTCTGCAATAGGCAAACTCTAAATCAGAGGAAAAATCAACTTAATGACTGGAAGAATAGCGCTTGTTGCAGCCGCAATGGCGGAAGCCCAAAACTTAAGGATCAACGAAATAACAAAGTGGGGTTGAAAAGTCAATGTAACTATCGGAGGACTTCATAATCTGTCGTCCGCAACTGCGGATAACGTAGAACAAAAATGTTCCGACGTGAATCCAAAAGTCAGTCGATTGAAACAAAATGCATCGGAGAAAATTATCGAAACTAGTTGCTTATCACTCCTCCGCAACGGCGGGAGTGCAAGTCAATAGACTTCCGACTCAAACACTCAAAAAATGCATTCAAAGGAAATGATAAGCTTGAACAAATAGTGGATCATTTCTGGCATTAGGAAAAGTCTTTCTGAAGAATCATTAAACCAAATCAAAAAGAAAATCAAACCAATATAAACAAAAGGAGGGTCCCGAATTTTTTTTGAATTTTGGGAAAATTGTTGCAGCTGCAACAATTGGCGACTAACTTCTTCCCAGCAAAAGACTGTCTAGCTCAAAAGTTGAATTCTCCTAGATGCTCGTATTCCTAAGCTGGCTAACCCATGCATTTAAATCATTGAGAAGTAGTTCACTCTTTGGGTAGTGAGAACACTCAAAATACTTGCAAGTCTGAATAACTCTTTTGAGGCCTAATAAGTGAGATTTATTTTACCCCTGTCCTTAGGTAGTTTCTAGCTTGGACACCATAGGACTGTAACATCTGGTAAACAACACTATCCCTTTGTTCCTCATTCCCATGCCAATTGCACTTTCGTTCCATTTGAACTTTAGTTCTTTTGAGTCCTCCATCTGCCTTTCTTTCTGAATTTTATTCAGGCTCTTCTATCCATAGTGTCCTTTTGTGTGAGAGAAGAATTTACTTTTCATCTCATGGACGGAGAAAAACTTTTGGCAATTTGAAATTCATGCTTTTGATACTTTTCTTTGATATGCATTGCTTCTTTAAGGAGTTTTGACTTTGGATAGCCTTTAAGTTTTTTTTTTTTTTTTGAAATAATGGCATGGGATCATTTATATATAGTACACCATTTACCTTGCTTCCTTTCTGTGGATCCTTCGCTATCACTCCCTTGGAAATTTTAGATGTGAAATGGATGGAGCCTCAAAATAGTATTCCAGACCTCTTAATTCTGAGTTATTTACTAGGGGTTAAGTAGGACTTCAATGAATGCATGGCCAATTAGGAACACTCCCCACTAGAAAACATTCGATTGGTTAGACGCACAGTCTTTTGCTCAAGATTTCAGTTAATTAAGAACCCTGATGTTTCCATTGCAACCAAAAGTTTGCCTCTTTATTCAAACCAAAATAACTAGCAACAAAGTATTAACCAAAAGAAAACAACATCAATTTATTTATGTACAAAGCGAAAAAGAAAATTGTGTGCCCACCCTTAAAAATTATTCAATCTAACGAGTTAAAGGGCTAGGCTGTAGTGTATGCCAAAAACCTATCCATGGTCTAATTGTACCATTTTTTAAATCGAAACCATGTCTACTAGTCTAAAGTCATCCGTATCAGCCTGAGAAAGTTGAAGGAGCTTAGGCTGAGCGTCAGTCATAAAACTGGCCTTTCCTGAGGTATGATATCTTAGTTCAAGATCTGTTAGATAATTTCCCAGAACAGAATTAGCAGATTCATTTCCTTCACCCAACTTAGTGATAGTATGTTTCATGTAAGGTTCTCTCAAAATTTTAATCTGATTTGGGGTACCCTTATGAAGTAACCATAAATGAGACCAATCTGAAGCAAAATAACCTTTTAACCTGGCAGACCAATCCCAGTTCAGAATGAGCCCATATCCATCCAGTATATCGGCCACCATAATGTCAATAAATTGACATATCTTGTTATTTGCAGATAAGCATATGAGCACATTCTTCATTTCTCCCACTACTTTAACACTTGTTCTATCTAGTTGCACTACTTCCTAGGCTATGGGATTTCGCTGCCCATTAATATTTTTACAAACTTCAAGTAGAATAACATTTACCGATGATCCAGAATCTACCAAGCAATTATGCACATTATGATTCAGCACTTCTAGAGTCAAAAGAAAAGGTGGGGTTTTAGCTTTTCTTCCCAACTTGGTTTGATGTCTTCTTCTCCCGACTGGTTTTTAGTGGGTACATCTTGTTTAAGCTCCTCAATTTCTTCAGTGTTTCCTTCATTAACATCTACCTGTCCTTCCATAAGTTTGGCGGGCTTGTCGATTTGTTCTGATTCCTGGTTGATAGTAGTGACTTCAGGTGTTTTATCTTCAACATTGGCATTTATCTGTCTCTTGACGTTTGTTTGCAACCTCTTAATCTTCGAAATTATTGCATTGTCTTTAATTATTAGATCCATGTCTTTTGTTGTTGTTGGTATGTTTTCGGGTTTAAGAACGCTCCCTTCTGTATCGAAAAGTGAAACACCGTCCCATAAGAACATGGTATCATCTTCTTGTTTCTCTATGGTCTTGTTATTATTTTCCTCTTTACCACTGTCCTTAGTCAATTTAGAGTCTAACTGCTAATTCATCACCAATGTTATTGAATTTAACCATTGAGGAAAATTCTTTTTAGAATGAGGTTGTTGGTGAAAAGTGCAGAAATTGTCCCCCCCACCTCTGTTATATTCATTGATGCTGAATTTGGTGGGGGGATTTTCAATTGGTTGTTATCTTCCCTTTTATGGTAGTAGGGTTTATAAGTTTTATGAACTTCCTTTTCTTTCTCCAGATCTATTATTCGATTGGAGAGTTTTTTAATCATTTTTAGCATTCCCTCGAAATCATGTGATTGCTTCTCTTTAGGTTTAGACAACAATAAGGCTCTTCTCTCGGCAGATTTTTCTTCAGGTAGCTTGGGATAATCTGCTATACTTTCCTTTTCAGCCTCTACTCTTTCTGCTTCTTCATAAGTCTCTGCCAACGTAGGTCTAGCCTTCATTTTGGAAAACATGACCATCTTAGGTCCTAGGGCTGAGGTATAATATTCAATTAGGACCTTGTCTGAGGGTCTGTCAGTTTCAGAAAAGTTCTTTAGGTATGTTGAAAACCTTTTAGTGAAATGATGCACTTTCTCATCTTTTTCTTTTTTTTAAAAACCAAGACCTTTCATTAGTGAGCATGCGTCTTTTGGGCTATGTATTTACTTCTGAAAATCCTTTGGAAGGTGTCCCAACTGGGAATAGAGTTTGCAGGCAAACTGAAATACCATGATGTTGCTGCCCCTTTAAGGGTATGCGGGAATAATCTATAGACAACATCCTCATACTCCCAGCCCTTAGCCCTTCTATTGCTAAATAGAAACTTTGCAAGTGGTCATCTACATCAATCTTTTCATCGGGATAAAACTTAGGCAGCAGCTTCTCAAAAGCTTGAGGTAGGTTATGCAATGGAGGTGTTAGGTTCAAAGCTGATCTAGCTCTCCAAGCCGGCGGTGGGTTGGGTTGATTCACATTTATACTAGCCATGAGCAAAGGTGAAAGAACAAGATTTTGAGTAAAGAGCAACGTAAGGTGAAATCGGGCTTACTTGCTTCAAAGGTAGAAACAAAACATGTAAGTCTACTTCTACATGTTCTTCCAAACTTTGAGTACTTGGATACGGACAAAAGCTTCCAAAATTTTTCTGGTGGGTTAATCTTGAGAAAATAGGTTTCCTCGGCCAACCATGCACTGGCAGCCCTCCTTATAGCACCAGAAACTGTTGAGGCTTGGAAATTCGCAAGTGGCAATAGCAAGGGATTCTCCCCAGTCAACGTTCCCAACTAGCCCGTGACTGTTTGGTGTAGGGAATCCGTCTAGTTTTTGGCCCGGCTACCGTAGGTCAAGTAACAAAACTAAAAAGGGTTTACCAGTTGCAGCCCGGTTCACCGTATGTGTTTTTTGTATTTTTGACTTAAGGTATGATATGCATGTGCTTAATTAACAATGTAGGGTGATAAAGGATGCAAGGAGTAGTCACAAAGTGATGCGCAGGTTCTTACCTCTTGTCTTAGAACTCACAAGCATCTAAATCATATACATAGTAATAAAGTAAAACTAACTATCTACCTATCCCTGGGGAGCCAAATTGTAACTTATCAATGAGTAATGTGTATTCTACATGCATTATAAATAGAAACTACAGATAGCTAATATTCCTTCCCACAACAAATGAACTATTAAAGATATTTAACAATCAGATAGCTAATTGCTTATGTACTGCATTCATTACTCATGGTGGTAACTTCACCGAATAAACCAGAAATCATTCAAACAAGAACATAAGCCCTAAGAGTTAGAACGATCTCACGGTTAATGGACAAAAAGATGGAAAATGAAATAGTTCATCTTCCACCAATCCATAGCATAATGAGTGTCCCACCAAACTTTCTCTGACAGGCAAACAATAATTCTTTATTGCAAAAAAAAAGTAGTTCTTCTTACAATATCTTTGTTATTGTCTCACTGAGAAAAAGCCCCTTGTTCTTCTAAGTCCTCTATATTTATACAAAAAGAATAAGACTGTTGGGCTACCCACAAATAACCCTTGGGCTTCCCCAACTCTTCGCCTCCCAAAATTTTACATTCAACAAGTGTTTACAAAATTGTTACATATTACAAAAAGTGAACAGTCATTCACGAAGAGGGCCCCGCTTGAGCATTTAGAAATTTCTTCCAAGCTAAAGCCTCTTAGGCGATGCCTTCAAACTCAGAAGGATCCAAAAAATGAATATTTATCTCGAACTTTGCAGCCTGGTTCTTGATAGCTTCAATTATGGCTGCACTCACAAGAAGCTGATATTCTAATAGCTGCACGCTGACTGTGGAATGATCTACCTCATTCCTTAAGTTCTGGTCATCGAGAGCTTTAATGTGTTGTATTTTCTTTTCTTCTTCTTGGTACCTTTTCTACAAAATTTCCACAAATAAGTTGTGGTCCGGAAAAGCATATAGTCTCTGCTCAGCTTCTACTTGGCATCAGTTGTAAGTAATCACGAGCCCTCTAAAGAACTCTGCACATGCCCCTTTCATCTTTCTAACAGCCTTTTTGAATTCCTCGGTTGTGTTAATGGAAAACTCCAATAAGTCGTAGTCCTGCTTAAGGTCCTGTAGGCCTTTCGAGGGCAGCTCTGCAGGGGCTTCTTCATTCTGTTCTAGTATTGCCATCCTTGCTGTCAGGACTTCCAGGATGTCCTGAGATCTATCGACAAAATATGAGGAGGTCTCCAAAATCTCCTCCAACCGACCATCTACTTGTAAAACCCTGTATCTTTCCTCTTCTATGGCTGTCTGCAACTGAAGCATCTTGGCCTTCTGTGCCAGCACATGCTCCTTGAAAGGTTGGAGGTTCACCTGTTGCTCTTTGGATTCCTCCAAAGCTGCTATCAGAGAGGTAACTTGCTCTTGGAGTTTTGTCTCTTGTTCTTGAGATTGCCTCTCATTCGCCTCCAAGGTGGTCTTTTGCTGTTCTAGATCCTCTATCTTTCCTAGCAGTCGTTCTTTCTCTGCCCTCAACTCTTGATATTCTTGCTGTATTTTCTCCAGACTCTCTTGGGCAGTCTCCATCGATATTCTCTCTACTTGGAGAAATTGAAGTTTGGCCTTTGAATACTTTATCTCCTTTTGCACGTCTTCAAATTTTCTCTTCAACTTGTTGTTTTCTTCTCTTTCCTTTCTTAGTGTGTCTTTCAGCTGAGAAGAAGAATTCTTAGATTGCTCCAGATCTGTCATTATTTTTTCTACATTGTCCTCCGAAGTGTGGATCAATGCAGCCCCTGCTCTAATAGTGAATCTGGGATCTCGATCTATTCCATATACAAGGGTTGTATCAGTTATCATCTTCCTGGACAGACCCCTTGTTTCAACCTTCTTTTCAGTTCTTTTCACTATCCTTTTTCTTTCCTTGTCATAGAAGATAGTATTAAAATCAGGGACTTCATCCCCTATCTTCTGTTCAAAGGGGACCAGTCTAAGGGTGGGGGCCATAAACTGTCTAGGTGCGCTGACAGTGGGTACTTCTGGGTCCTGAACATTGTGATTCCCCACGTCCTGGGTCTGAATGTCAGCAATGTCAGAGGCTGAATGTTCTGTTGCTGTCTGGGTCAGCTTCATCCTCTCTGCCTCCTGTTTCTGAAGCTCCTCATCAAGCTTCCTTTTCCTTTCTTCTTCTTCAAGTCTGGCATCTTCTTCTACTTTTCTGGCTACCTCTTGTACAGCTCTTCTTTTCTCTTCCTCTTCTCCCTTCAGCCACCCTTCAGCTTCTTGGGCTAACCTTTGGGTGTCTTTGTTTCTTTTCCTGGTTTCCTCATCGGCCTTTGTTTGCTCATCCTCCCCCTTTCCAGCTTTGGTGGTGATCTTCTTTTTGAACCTTTTCCTCAAGGCTGTTATGTTCAATGCATTGCAGAAGATGGTCTATTCTCTATCCCAATGGTGAGTGTATTTGAAATGGACATTGGCCTCTTTGCAGTGTTCAGCCACTTTGTTGTGGGAGTCATTCCCGTGGAAGGGAATTTCACTAAAATGAAACTTTTCCAACTCCTCCACAAATTCATCTGCCTTCTTTACTCTGGTAAACTTATAGCTCCCCAACCTGAAAGGCAAAGGGGGATAGGCAGCCTTCTTATGTTCAAATAAAAAGCTTCCTATGCCATCTAGGAAGACTTGCCTAACTACCTCTTTATGAATGATATAGTCTGTGGCATATTTGGGCAGCAGGGAGGGTGCTCTAGAGCCTCCAAACATTCTGATATAAAGCCCATCCTCAGTGAGGTAATATTTAGCATATTCCTCGATCACCTGCAGTGCTTCTTTAGACATACAGTCACATTCTTTCAGGAAAATAAGAGTATACAATGGCATGATAAAATGTTCACAGACCTCCCTGTAGTGACTGTGGTACTTGTGAGCCCACAGTGGCCTGTATGCAAAGTAAATAAGTATCCTTTACCTATCCCAGATGCACCTTAGGCTGGGGAAAGGTTGATTGCATAGTATGCAATCAAAAAGTATGGAGCTCATGTAAAATTCTGACCTCTTTTGGGACACTCCTCCCAAAGCTGAAGCCATACAGGCTGAAAGACTATTCGACACTATGTTGGCCCAGTTGAAAATGGTCCCCTGTGTCACTACATAAAAAATAATTGGCATCCACTCTAATTTAAAGCTTTTGCCATGAGCTCTACCAAAAATTCTATTTAGCATTAAGGAAATGAACCTATACGAGGTCCTTAAGCTCGCGGTGTCATATTCCCCCGTCGGCCTGGTACTAAAGTTTCTTCCATGCATCAGCATTCTCTTAAGGGTCTCAATAAGGTCCATTCTGATGTTTCTTAGCCAATATTCAGTTAAAAATATATGTGCTTCCTGCAGGTGATAGGCCAGGGCTACATATCCTGGGCTGTAGGCAGCATAGCCTTGTTTGTCCACATTTTCAAGGATCATAGTGGTTACATCTGCTCTGGGCAGAATCCACCCAATTACTTCAGAGCATGGAAAAATCTCTAGTCTTGTGGAAATCTTCATCAGCAAAGACCTTTCTATATTAGCATATATGCCTTCTTCATCAAATCCTATATCAGGCACCTCTCGGCACGTGATCAACCTGTAGATGTCTCCCCACTGATACTCAGTCTCTACACCAATTATGCACTTGGTGTCCTCATAAATATATTCGGTCTTGGTGATGACTTCAACGTCGGGATCCTCTTCGACCACTGGGGCCTTTTTCTTTTGATGCTTAGACATTCTGAGTTCGGAGGAATCTTCCTATCATATATGAAATTGTAATTGTTAGACTATTTCCGGATACATTGCAGAGATTGGGATAACAATAAAAAAAATGTTTTACCTCATCCGTGTGTAACATGACGGCAATTAATTTAAATGAAGCAAATTTGTTTACGCAAATACCCCTGTCTAACACTAAAAAACAGCTCAATCAATCAAGCTCGAGTGGGGAACAAAATCTACATGAAGAAACCTCGGGCTCTCTATGGGCACCATGATCATTGCACTATGTAGAATGATAGGGGCACCTATTCAATCCATTCAATAGGGGGCTTCATGAAAAACACTGCCTATGCGTCATCTATGGTCCGTCTAATGCTGTGTGGTGTTACACTCCCCCAACCGACTTGGGTTCGACTCCGACCATGAACCGGGTTGCTTCGAAACAATGGTGTAAATGCGGCATGGTTTGAGGATGTGGGCAACATGAGAGGGGGAAACCAGTCCAACATTTCACAGGGAGGCCATGAAAACCTTCCCCTAATGACCTATCATAAAATGAGGCAGATTGGTGCAGACAGCGTAACGGCCGTCTACACCAATCTCCCCAACCATCAAACGCAGGGTCGAAAAACATAACAGCCACGGAGGAAAACCACCCCGTGGACCACAAAACTCCCCCATTGACAGTTACGCTACATGCCCCCAGCATATATACATGTAAACAACGGGGACAAAGGGAAAACGGTCATGAAAAACCTAACCGTGGAACAATAATCAAAATGCTTAGTCGAATGGAATAGGATAATGCGTACAAGAGCCTACCTAGCACTGCTGCGCGACTAGCGGGAGGAGGACTGTCAAGCTTCCACAGTTGAGCCACCTAGGAACGAGGGTACACCGACAACGAGGTTCCTAGCGAGCTCAAGCAAAACAACAACGCACAAAAATGACAGTGCATGACAGTCCAAAATAACAATATAATAATCAACACTCGACCCCATATATATATGTGGTCAACCATAAGCAGCGCGAAAAACATCGGACGACGAAAACACAAGGAGCAGAGGTCACAAGAACATCTCCTCCCACAACGTCGGATGGAAAAACAACTAGGAGACCAATCGAGACATCGGGAGAGGCCAATAACACATCGAAGCTCGCAAGACTAAACGTCAGAGCGATAGCATGATAAGGAGCCACAATGGCGAAAACATAAAGGACATGACATTCCGCAATAGAAAAACTCTAAATCAAAGGAAAAATCAACTTAATGACCAGAAGAACAACGCTTGTTGCAGCCGCAACGGCGGAAGCCCAAAACTTAAGGATCAACGAAATAACAAAGCGGGGTTGAAAAGTCAATGTAACTATCGGAGGAATTCATAATTTGCCATCCGCAACTGCGGAGAACGTAGAACAAAAATGTTCCAACGTGAATCCAAAAGTCAGTCGATTGAGACAAAATGCATCGGAGAAAATTATCGAAACTAGTTGCTTATCACTCCACCACAACGGTGGGAGTGCAAGTCAATAGACTTCTGACTCAAACACTCAAAAAATGCATTCAAAGGCAACGATATGCTTGAACAAATAGTGGATCATTTCTGGCATTAGGAAAAGTCTTTCTGAAGAATCATTAAACCAAATCAAAAAGAAAATCAAACCAATATAAACAAAAGGAGGGTCCCGAAATTTTTTGAATTTTGGGAAAATTGTTGCAGCTGCAACACATTTTCATTAAATTTACATGCATTTATTATAGGAAACAAATCATATTTATAAAGAAAACTAATCAAAGAAATAAAAAAAAAATCCCAAAGAAAAAAAGCTTTTATTTAACCAAAAAAATAGCATATTTGTAACAATATTTAATATTCAATAACAAACTCTAAATAAAACTTATCTGGTTCAAGTAATATTGTTTTTGCAAAGCCCCACTAGGTAACCCCCAAACCCCAAAAATAGATTAATGAGGACACTTGATCTTATTATCCTCCTCTAGTCACCCTCGAGCCAGGTTATAATGTCTCTAGGTGTTAATATAATCAAGTTATAACAATTTAAGTCTCACTTAAAAGTCTTTTCAAGACCAACTTTGTCTGTAGTATTCTAGCAGACTCACCCTTTAGTTTCCACTTACACCTTTTCAGTTCTCAACTTGTAACAAACTCAAGGAGTTTATGTCTTTGACGTTATCAATTTAAGAATCACTTTTTCCAATCCCTTAATGGCTCATACACAAGCAATCTCATGCTAGAACACATTCAGTGCTTTACTTTAAGGCCATGGATATTTTTCCTTGAAGGTCAGTCTAATCTCCAAACTCAAGTCATATGCCCACACTTATACCCTTTCACTAGTATTTTATGTCTTGGTTTTCCTTTTGGTTGGAGGTTCTATATTACATCCCCTTCCCCTTAAAATAACACCATCCTGGGTGCTCCTTATATTCTAATTATATATATCAAGTCATCAACTTTTCTTTTATTTTGACCTTTTTTCCTTTTCGACATTTGCTTATTTCATTCATGATAGAAATAAATATGTTATAATTTCTTTCATACAAGACATGATCGTGTGTGTGTATTCCAATTCACAAGAAAAAAAAATCCAAATACTTATCTCAAATATCGATGTCCTTACTTCAAAAGTTGTCATAGTTTGTCTTCTATACAACACAAGGTTGTAGGGTTTTTGCAGAATCTCCAGTCACTGTGAGAGGTCCTTCATAAGTGTACATGTAGAAAATTTTCAACTTCTCTCATAATTGTTTCTAGTCACGGTCAATACATATAACAACCACTATAAGGAAAAGGTCCTATAATATAGGTTATAGTGGAATCCCATAAAAAAAGAGGCCGAAAATCCATTTATAACAGAGGTTTCTAGCGGAGGCAAGCAGGGAGAGGGTTAAGAAGATATTTTTCAATCGGTGCGTTTAAACCCAAAAATTGCATCGGTGTGTTACATACTATATCTCACCGGTGTGAACCTAAATAATAATGCATCAAAACAAAGAAAAAATATAAATCAACAAAAAATTAATTTAAAAACTTGTATATTTAAAAAACAATTCATTAGTGTGTTTATATGTATTAAACACATAAGTGCGTTAATAGTATAACGAATCAATGCACTTAATATATCTAAACACACCGTGATTTCAATTTTTTATTTTTAATAAGAAGTCTAACATCGATGTGCACGATAACCGTAAATGCACCGGTGCGTGTTTGATAAATGAACGCACCGTATTCTACTACAAATAATTTCATTGCAAAATTCATTTAAATTGTATTTACAATCCTTGCTTGATTGTGCGTCGGTATGATATCACAAGTGCAATTGTCTTTACCAAATGCATTGGTTGTAAACATAAAAATTTCACTGAAAAACTCGGTATTTTTTAAAACCCTATTATCTAGTGTATTAGTTTTTCCGCACACACCAATGCACTTTACGTAAAACGCACAAGAACGGGGTTTAATAAAAAAAACATCGTGATGTAAAATTTATTTTTGCCACTTCTCAATGTGTTTTCTCCCAAGAGCGTCGTGTGAAACCTTACCCACTTGGATGCACTAACATTAGTGGTCCACGTGGACACAAACTTCATTTTCATTGCCTGCTGCTGTTTAGCTGAATTTTGACAAATGGTGGTCAAAATTCAAATTATCCATACATTTCAACGATGCCTCCTCAAAGGGTCATTGAGTAAGTCAGTTGTTTCTTACATCATAATTTAATTTTTTAATGGATTAGTTTTTTATTAAAGCCTTAATTTTCTATATTTAAATAAAAAATAATAAAAAAATTGTGCGGTGAATTCAAGTCATTCGGCTCGCATCGGAATTCAGTGCACCCTGTAAATTTTTATAGGCCACACTGACAACAATGCGAGTTGAACAGAGTGAATGCACTATGCAGCCGTAAATATATCATAAGTAAATTTGAACCCAAAATATGACGACATAATTTTTTGAATTTCAACAACACTCCGTCTAACATCTAACAAAGTAGCTTATTTTTAAACATCAGTAAAAATTTCTCGAATATTCGAAAGATACAGCAAGCCATCATAAATATGACAATGTTGGCCTTTCCCCCCCGTGACCCAGGTTCAGTCCCCTCTCTCTAGTCAACGCAACAAAGCCCAAGATATCGGCTTGATGGATCAGAGCCCAACCGGAAGCACCTATGACACAGATGTCATCTCACTCGAGATATCTTAGTTCTTATGGGTAACTGCCAGAACCATGTTTTCGCAGTTTGTGCGGGAGCGTGTTTAATTCCTTGACCCTGGGCCAAGGTTTTCAATGAATACCGAGAATGTGGGTTGGTGGTTTTCACTTTAGATATCAATACTGAAGTATTACTCACCCCTATTTATGCAATCTTAAGAAAATGAACATCGAGCAGACATCACAAACGTATTCATTACTTGAAATACAACATTCATATAGTTATCTATTTAAATCACAATGCCAATCAATCATTAACATAGTAAATATGCACTTGTCTAAGCTATTCAACATTCACACATGTATACAACATGTAACATGTAAACCCATCCGGGCAAAAACCACAAGGTGCTCTTCATTTGGCATTGGCGTGAGAAAATAGATGCACCTTTTGTTTGTACATAAATCTACAGACTTTGTTCAAGATCTTCTCTTCTATCTATACAGACTTCTTTTCCCTCTCATTCTCTCTGTTCTTCTCTATCTTTATCACTCTAATCTAATCCTACTCAATGATTGCACACAGCTTGGATCGACTCACCCTTCTCTATCTGTCTCCGCACTCAGCTTCAGATCCACTTACTCTAATGCACTCAATGATCCAGAGTTACCTACTCAAAAATTTTGTATCCTCTACTCGGCTAAAAAAGCGTATAAACAAGAACTAGCTAATAGGCTAGACGATCGACCGACTAAGCCATGTAAAGCTAGGGTTTCTCCTTTTATATCCTTATTACAGACTCGATATTTTCCTATACATGCTTATTACAGGCTTAATCATGACTTGATACAGACTTTAACAGACTCAGCTACAGTCACTATCTCAGTCGACTTACTATCTTCATCCCACATGTTGTCTTTCATATTCTAGCAAAATATGACCAAAGAGGTGCTATCGTCCTAATTTACAACAATTCCTTTACGTATGTGGTTTCTGTCGGCTCCAGTTGAGCTCGTACCCATGATCGCTAAGGGCTGTTGCTTCTCTGCATCATGCCTTACTATCACTTTTTGGCTATTGCCTTATTTGCATGCCTACTTTCACGAATATTCTACCATGTCATCATATCTCTTTCTTTGTTCTTCCATCGTAGCTTACAAAACTGGCATAGCTTCCTCATTCCAAGCCTTCTCTTTTTTGTTCTCCTTTTATTCCTTCTTTTGTCGCAGCTTCCTTCCCTCTTCCCTTGATGTTGTTTCCTATGTCATAGCTCCTTATTCTTATTCCTTGTACTCTTTTTCCTTTACATAGGTAGAATTCTATATGAATTATTCCCTTCTATCTTAGTCCCAACAGGCCCCCAACACTCACCTATGGCTCATCCTGAGCCACGCAAGCTACTTCTCCATAAACTGACTTGCACGAACTGTGTTTTGAAAAATATTCCACAATTTTCAGTAGCTTCTATTTTTCTGCGAGCACTTCTTCTTTAACTTTTTGCATGTGCTCCGCTAGTTCGAAACTGACGTGTTCTGGCATGTTGCTTTCCATTGAATCCGCGATGTCCCACACCTTTTGGTGCACACGCTTAATTAGCCCTGTGTCTCTTTCTGCTTCTACCTGTAACTCCTCTATCTTTTTCTCGCGCTTTTTCTATTGTGCAATAGCGCAATGGTTCGTTGTTGCAGGCTACGCATTTCTGCGGTTTTGACCTTTTCACGCTCCAAGGGAAGCTGCTTTATTTCATTCCGCATCTGCACAATATTGGCTTCCAGCATAGTGATTTCACTTGCAATATTCTGTGATTACTCATCATCCAGCAGAGTCTCCCAAGTCTAGGAGACGTGGTTGATGGCTTTAGCACATCAACTAGAGAAAGTGCAATCAACTTGTCCTCTAGTTCATTCACATCCATATTTAAGAAATCCAAGTAGTCATCCTATGGCAATGACACCCAATAGGAGTGGTAATTTAGCTAAAGCTATAGTCACTAAACAAAGTAGAAAATCTCAATAGGAAGAAATATCCATGACACCATTGCAAGACCAACTTAATAAGATCAAGAATCAAACACTCTCAAATATAATTGGAATAAAGAATGGTTAGAATTCAAGATTTTGGGGGTCAAAGAGGGGAAAAGGTATCATATGCGTTTATGTTGGCTATTGCCAAAATCTGACGCTACCTCAACACTCCCCAAGTCACAAACCTTGGGATGTTAAATGATCTCACTACCAATTTCATAGTAAGTAGGTACCATGGTGGTAAAATCTAGCTAGATAAATCCATCAAAATCATTGACTCCTTAATTCATCATATCACAAGTTTACCTAATAAGGGATAATTGACTCCCTTGGAGACTAAGTCCCTAAATATAGTCAAGAAGTTCACAAGGTCCCCAAACAGAGAGAATGTGAAAGGATTAATTGTCATTAGGGTCGCATACCTAGCCTATCAAATGGTACTTAATAATACTTTCCTATGTCTCAACAATTCCATTCCACCATACGATGTCAAGATATAAATTATCTAGGTAGTTAAATAAATTTCCTATACTCAACCAAATATATTCAACTGGGATACCCAAGTTGCAAACATTGTGAAAAGAAACTACAAAAAGTTCTAGGAAACCAAATAAGAAATATGTTTTTTTTCTTTTCTTATATAGATTGCAACAATGAAGATCCCTCCAATTGAAGAGTTGACATTCACCAACACAAAACCATCGTCAATGAACAAATACAAGAAATTTTCTCCAAAAGGTGTGTTGATTGAGTTGACGAAGCCCAATATTTTATTTGAAAATTAATTCTAGGTACTAAAGTACGCTACTAGCATATGGTGAGTTCCACAATTTGTGTGGTGCAAATTACCGTTGACTTCTTATATTCATCTGGGACTACACAACACCAAAGTGTGGAATCATCACAGAAAGGGAAATGAACCTAGAGAATTAGACAATTATCCATCGGGCAACGCAATATTTGTCGACCTCACCTCGCATTCGAATATACTTATCACAGTATAAAAAATTGAAAGGTGTACTTAGATGGAACCCTAATTTCCTCTTACATAAGAAGAAATTGTACACTAGTACAAAGCTTCTTTGCACAACTCCACGTTTTCTCTAGAAGATACAACATTAGAACAAAATCTAGCCATTGTTCCATCCACAAGTTGGGGAAAATAACAAGTTGATGATTCCTCTAGCCAGTTGACTAAGGATGAATTAGACTCTATAATTCAAGAAGGGATAGATACAAAATTTGAAGAACCCCATTTGAAAGAAAATATTGACCAATTTTTCAAGCAACTATTGTCCTACCAATAAAACCCCAAGGGAAATTCAACACGATGAAAAGAATAGAAAAAGAAAAACTTCAGACCTAATCGGTCAAAGAAGACATCTTTGACATAGGAAAAAGACAAGACCATTATAATAGAAGAAACACAAAATAAAGTGACAATTTAACATAGGAAGAGAATACATTGTCACAGCTGCAAGGGACATATAAGCCAGTAAAAACGGTAAATTCAACTAAAATCCATGTCGTCCATATCCCTACAAAACCTAGAACAACAAACCATCCACTCACATAACAAAAAATAGACTTGTCTGAAGAAATCACCCCACCCTTGCCGACCCTCACCTTATTTTTTTCTAATTTGCTATTGCGTATTGATATATATTAAGAATAATGATTATTGTAATTATAATTTTTATAAGGAGTTGGGAACAAAGGGATTTTTACAAAAGGGATGATTTTTTTCTTTTCAAAATGGAGGATATTGACTAATTTTTGTAGGGGAGGGATCCAGGAGACATTTTATAACTTTTCGAACTCAGGCATGAGGAGAACCATGATGAATAAATTCATATGGAGAATTAATGAAGGTTGTGAAATTGACAATTATTAGCTAACTTTCCCGCAAAATACATGAACTTGAGAAAAATTAAATAGATTGTCGAGGGGGTCAACAAAATATAAACATGACAACTACGACGAGTCAAACGCAATGACACCAACTTCATGACATGATTATTCCTAGAGGGAAAGACAACAAATATCCAAGACTCGACTGAACTACATTATGATGATGCACATGATGCACCTTGGAGGATCTGTTGAAGGGATCATACGAAAGGAAAATGGTGAAATAAGATATGAACATGATAAGCACATCAAACTGGATGTGATGATAAAAATAGAATGATCTTGCAAAAAAGTTTAGTTCATTCACCTATGACGTCATTTTTCAACACTTCATACTCATGTCAATGTTGACAGACAACACTATACAACCAAGTAAAAGAAGAAGGATAAATATCATGGATCATTCTTCCATTTATGATAATTAATGCAAACTAATTAGTCATTGCAAATTGATTACGTCTATTGCGTTAATTACAATATTGGAATATCTAGATACATATACAAACATGTGATATATAATTATAAAATCCTATATATATCATATATAGACAGTATTAATTTGTGTGTGAAGTATAAGAAAATATTTATTAGTTAGGACATATTATATAATTATTAATTTTGGTTGTTTAGTCACATTTTTAATCCCATGACTAAATTATTCATTTATTTTAGTGATTTTTATTTGTAATCACATAAAATTTCTCAAATTTGGTCATATTTCACTTAGAAACACTATGGTGACCAACTTTTTCGGTGGTCTAGTGATTTATTTCGCATGGTGGCCAATTTTTTTTGTCGCATGGTCATTTATCACTTATTTAATACTAGTGGTGTTTGTACCCTTCTAGCATCCCGAAAATAATAATAAAAAAAAAAAAACTCAAAAAACTTGAAATTATTTAGTTTTCATAAAAGTTTAACACTATTCTAGACATGAAATAATTTCAAAAAACTTAGATCCAAAGGTAGAAAAAATCCAAAGAGGCCTTGCAAAGAAAAATTCAATGAACTCTTCCCCATTGTATTTTCTAGTTTTGTTGTGGAGAAAATATCCTAAATGGCTCGAGAAAACTATAACAAATCAAAATGAGAGATAGCATGCCAAATTCCCTAAGATTCTTTAATGATGATCAAATAAGAAATCAAGAGATGAGAGATAAGTATTACCTAGATCTAGATGGTTTTCCTTTATATTCCTCATGTCCATGAGCTCCAATACAAGTCCAATCGAGGAGATATGGATCTTGCACACAAGAACAACTGTACCTTCCTTAAATTTGATGGATAGATAACAAAATGAATCATAAAACAATTAATATCTATCATCAATTAATCCTAATCAATCCATCAGGAATATTGATCCTTATGACCAAAATGCATCACATATAATTAAGCATTTAACATCATATTTCAATTGGGAGAGGAGATATCTCTATTTTATATACAAAAAACAACAAGTAGAATTACCTTATCTTTCTGTTGACAGCTTCCAAAACCATAGATTGGGTCCCTAAGAACCTAATTCATTGATGCTTCAACTTCCCTATCTTATATATTCACATAGAATAGTATGGAGAGATAAACTATAGATATGAACTTCAACACTCAAGAGAGGAAAGAATTTAGAAACAAGGGTTTTGCGGGGAAGGAAAAACATAAAAACTCATAATCTGTAGGACAATTTCTCTAGTATAAGGATAATAATGGAATTAATTTCCTCATTTATGCCATGGAGAATTTATTTATACATGGAATGATACCATTGGAGAGTGGTTTCGAGGAGGTACAACTCATAAAGAAATAATTCCATTGATCAACTTAGTGTAATTCAATAAACATGCGTTTTTTACCTAATTTCAAGGTATGCACTCCTTCCCTAAGGGGAAGGAACATGTAAATGTGTCTTGATGTGGGGATAGATAGAAGGGGGGAGGGAGGGAGGAGGGGGCGTGAAAATCATTACATTCATGTTGTCACACACATTTTAGTTAATGAACTCTAATATGCAAAAAGAGAGAGACAGGGAAAGGGGGGGGGGGATAGTATGGCACTCATGATGTCACAAACATATTGTTTTATGACCTCTACTATGCACAAAAATAATAACATTTGGATGATGACAAGTGAGAAGAAAATAGTCATTTTGGGGATTCATTTATGTATGTTTCATGGGGTATTGCAATCCTTCAACTTAGGGGTATGATTGGACCAAATATTACCATATAGTTACCGTCTATTTACCTCCCATTTACATGCTAATATCATTAAATTCTCATTGTAATCTTAATACCTTTTAAGCATTTTGTTTCCCACAGGACAATTAGATGTTTGCTACCATATGTTTAATTAATTGATTAATTTATAGTATTTTTAAGAGGAAGAGAAAAGTCTTGATATTTAAAGTGTCTTTACATGAATAATTATATGGTTTGGATTTTTATGCATTGATGATATTTGGAAAAAGGGAAAAAATTATTACAATTTCTTTCAGAAGGTTGGAGCGTGCACAAAAAGGGGATCGACCCAACATATTATTCCTTTGAACCTAAGCACTCGGATCAAAGGAACCAAAGAGTAGGTTTTAGGGGGATCTTATCTTCAACATTTATAAATAAATGAACTGCCACAACAAGGAGACCAACATTTAACTGGAAATAATTCAATTCCTCCAAAATCTATTTGCAATTTGATTTAGAAATAGTAAGAACAATAATAAGAGGTCAAATGCTTAGCAAGGAAAATAGGATAGACAACTCCCCTCGAATCAAACAAGGATTTGATTGATTAGGTTAGTTGGAGATCCTCTAAAGAAATACAAATATTTAAATAGGAAAGGATCACATAGATAAGATTCTTGATTTCCCATTTCGAATTCGCATATTCTCTTAATGTTAGTGAGTAATAGCCATAGGCATTATCATGTAATGCAATTTCAAAATATTTTAATAAAGAGACAACACAATTTAATTCGAGTTCAATGTTTTTCTCCAATGTTTTGAACTCCCTTGGGAAGGACCCACTCAAGGGGAGAGCCTAGAACCTTCTTTTGTTACCTTGCTTATGTTCTCATGGATTATTTTCTTTTGTGTTCATTGTTTATTTTTAGTAAAATTTTATCATTAGTTTTGGTCTATCTAAAATTTTATAGTAGATAGATTTGTTGTTGTTTCATTTCATTAATTTAAAATAATTAGCATTGTGAAAGATGATCTTTACACTCTTCATGGGTATTGTAACACCCCGGTTTTGACCCCGTTTGCATGATGTATATAATGTAATTAACCGTGGTGAGGAGCTAAAGGAAAAATCCCCACCATCGATTTGGTTGTGTATGTTTCGGCAATAGGGATAGTTGCCGATGGTATATCGTGCTATCTCGCACATTATAGTTTGGCATCATGTAAATACGCACATCAATTAAAATAAACCTACAACCAGCTACGACGGTGCAATGTTAAAATGAAAAGGGCATGATTCCAAAGGATAAGGGGGAGGGGGGAAATGATGAACCTTGAGTCATGGGGGAAAAAGCTACATGTCACCACCCTGTTTGATTTTTCCACCTTCCCTTGTCTCATCCTACCACATTTTTAATGATATGCTGAGTTGTTGGGACATTGATTGCTAGAAGTGGAGGGTGGCAGGAATGTCAGTCCTTACCACACGTTCACTCCACCAGTCCTCTCCCCACCTTCACATGGGTAAGGGAACCATCACTACACACACTCTTGGGGGTTTTGGGGGGTTCACTCTCACACATGGACGGGTAGCAGGGGGTCAGTTAATCTTCCTCACGCAAATCCAAGTTAAGAAGGGGTGCGATTTCTTGTTTGGGGGTTTGTTTTCCCTCTCTCACGCTGTTTGTCAGTCTGTGGTGGTGTTCCATCCATTCACGCAAAGAACCGGTTTTCCTTTGTCATTATTGAGCTGTGTATTGTTTTCCATCCTTCATGGTGGATCGTGAGCAGTAGACCGCTGTGTTTTCTTCCATGTTTTTCCTGGGCTGTGTCTTTTTCCCTTGCACACAGGTTGAGAGTTTGTTCTTTCCCCATTCTTGTTTGTGCAACTTTATTTAGCGATTGAATTGAGGAATTGTTTGCTGTGGGCTCTTGGATGTTGGACGACTGCTGATTTCCACATTCGTTGGCTGAGTTTTCCCTTGTCTATGCTGGGATTTTTCCTTCTCCCCAACTGCAGACTGTGTAAGGTTGCCATAGTTTTCATTGTGAACTATGTTCACTGATACGGTTTGGGACTACTGTAGGTTGTTTTGGAGTCGTTTTGGCCACGATAGGGCCAAGAACGACTTAGGAGTTGTTTTCCTTAACCAAGCTGTGAGTTGCTTGTGTGACTGCGTGTATGCAGTGGTTGGTCTTCAGAGTGTGTTGGGAGCAGGGATGGGGGCTTGGTTTGCTTGATAAACTTGGTGTGTTTGGAAACCACACAAATAGAGCTAGAGGGATGGATTTCTTCTCCACAACCCATAAATAGCACTGGAAGGGAAGTCAGGGCTTGAGGGACTGTGTAGCAGAGAAGGGACTGATTCCTTGTGTTGTGTGTGTGTGGGTGTCTTAGAAGTCAGGCTAGTTTTGGTGTAGGTGTCCCTAGCTCTGTAATGAGCTCACCAGCTTAGCATTTAGCCTTTCCCAGCTCCTAGATGACCTCATAAACCCTACTATGTAGGCTTGGATGATTGGTGAACCTTGGCTATGTGTAAGCATGCATTGACCCTTATTCCTTGAGGAATCATGCACAGCTCGGGGGTGGCAGTGTTGCTAAGAGATTGATGAGCATGTTGGCCTATGGTTGGGTGGAAAGTTGTAGCGACGTAGATGGTTGCGGGGCGAGTTCTTCATTACAAGATAATTACTCTTAAATATTCCATCTCTGCAATTATATCTACTATTTCATGAGAAATGATGAACATGTTGAATGTTGGAATGTATATGTTTGCTTCCGTTGAATGTTGAGTAACTATGCATCCTTGTATAATGGATTATGCATCTTGGTATGTATTACATTTAAGCTTTTAATCTCAACATTTATCCCTGTTCATGTTCATGGGGCTGTTTTCCCATTTATTTGGTGTTAGTAGCGTCTTCTTTGCCGATCAGAGGGTCGGGGACATTACAGAGTGGTATCAGAGCAAAGGTTGCAGCATGGGCCTAAATGGGCCGTGGAGATGTAGTGACAGAGCGTATGTTGCAGCAATTGGGCCTCAGAGGGCCATGAAGAATTAGTTAACAAGGCAAGGTTCCTACTGCCCAGAGGAAAACAGGAGAAAGATGTGAATGACAGGATAAAATTCCAAAAATTTTCTAAGTCCGAAAATCATCAGATAAGCTAGGCGGAAGTTCATCCGATGCACAACGGACAGAACCTAGATACGGAGCCATAATGGCGGGAAGCTTCAAGAGAAGTCTTTCAATGTAGCGGCGCTGACAGAAGAAAGGGGAGGCTCACCGGGAGGGAGCCGCAACGGCGGAAACGAAGAGGTGTTGAGAGCCGATGCCATCGGGCAAAATAAGCCGACAATGAGGAAATACTTTGAAAACTTTTTCTAAGTGTTTAGACCGTCGGATTGTCAAAGAAATTAGTTGGAAGCCCCTCCGATACAGACCCTAGCAGCAGCGAGAGATAGAGGAAGCCTGAGCCAACGAAGCAGATGGAAGAGCATGAAGGCGTCGCAATGGCGGTGGAAGAAAGACGATGGAGGAGCCGCAACGATGGTGGAAGAAAGATGATGAAGACTACCAAAACATCGGTACATTTAAATGGAAGGACTTTCGATGCCATTGGTGGAAAACAGTGGAAGCCGGAGCCGCAGTTGTGGAGGGAATCAGCCGAAGGCCGCCGATATGTCGGAAAAAACTTAGTTGTTAGAGGCACCGATAAGCAGTGGAGGAGTTAGGCGATTTGATTGGCGGAATTTAGACGAAGTCTGAGCCGATACATCGGTAAAAATTAACTATTTGGAGCGACAAAGATTTGTGAAGTGGATTGGAGAAAATTAGTTGATTGAGCGGCGATGTGTTAGGTAATAGAAACGCTGATACGGCAGCAGGAAAGAGGTGAAAGTGCTGAGGAGGAAGAAGGATTTTTCACCAAAATTCTCTTAAGTGTTAAAGACATCGGCAAAACTTTGTCATTTAGATCACAGATGCGGCGGCAGATGTCGGTAGAAAATAGATGTTGAGGGTGCCGATACGTCGGTGGAAGAAGGTAGAAAGAAGAAAACTTTGAAAATTCCTCTAAGTACGTAAACCATCGGCAAAATTTAGTTGTTTGAGCAGCCGATGTGGCAGCAAGTATCAGAGAAGAATAGAATATGGGATCGCCGATAATTAGAGGATGAGGTTGTCGATGTAGTGGCGGAAGAGAAGAGAAGGTTTCGGCAGAAATTAGTTGAAGGCAAAGCCACAGTTTCGGCGGAGATCTCCCAAAGATCGTCGAAACGTCGGTGAAGGTTAGACAATCGAGCAGCTGATGCAGCGGCAGAAGGAAGAAGAAAAATTTCTGAAATTTTTACTAAGTACAGAAAACATCGAAAAAATTTAGAGGATCAGTCCGCTGATACGTCAGAAGCCAGAGGAGGATTGGCCCAAAACATCGAAAAAATTTAGCTGATTGGACTGCCAATGAGCGTCGGATGAAAGATGAAGATCAGACCGCCGAAGTGTCGGAAGCTTAGAGAACTAGTCATCCGATAGGTAGAGGATTAGATCATCGATGATGGCTTTTGTAGTGCTGATAAAGGACTCAAAAGCTTGGATGGATGGGGATCTGAAACGGTGGAAAAACGTTAGTTGTTTGACCGCTAAGGGATAGCCTTTGGCATCGCCGATAAAGTCTGGAAGCGTAGATGAACAGTGGAAAGGGTTAGTTGTATGACTGCTGATGAGCAGTGGAGGAAATTAGTCGTTCTGACTACCAAAATGTCGGAATGATAGTTGGGAAGAGACCCGATTTAACAAAGGAAAATTTTTGAGTTTTCAAGTGGGATTTTTCAGATATTTCAGGGGTTTTTCAGTGAAATTCTCAGTAGTCTTTCAGTAGCTTCAAGGCTGAAAAGGAGAAGAAAATCCTAGGTGGCTGAATTTAGCATTCCATACCAAAATACAGTTGCGTGTTTTGCCTAAAATTGGTGAAAACCTTCATTTTTAGAAGTGGTGTGGTTTTCACACCTGTGGTCGGATTGAAGCATGTGGATAGGCGTTGGAAATCTTATCCAATAGGGAATAGGGGAAAGTCATCAAAATCTGAGTATGGAGCAGCAAAGTGCTAATGACAGCCGCTGCTGATGATATGGACAAATCTAGGAATTGCATGCCTAGAGGTAGCAAGACTATGAAGTCAAACCAGTTGTTGTGTGGAAGAGGAGTTCCATGCGAGGATGTGGACTTGAAAAGGGAAGTTTCCTTAAACCCTATCTTGTTGATTATAACTACATTTCCTAAGTTTTATACCTGAAATGTATGAGGATATGCTTTGCATACATAGGATATTAAGGATTATACATCTATAATGAACCACTAATGATAGTTATTGCATTGGTGTTGGCATTAGTGGGAAAAACAACGACAACATGGGCCTGGCTGAATATGTTGCTGATGCTGACAAATGTGACTAGGAACCCTCTAGAGGAAGGGATAAGGCAACCAATCCATAATCAAAATTTGGTGAGCAACAATCCTCTGCAAGATACCGACTAAACTAGTAATGTCGAAGGTGTAAGTAGGATCCATGCAGGTAATGGTTTAATTATGACAAATTCCAAGGAGTGGTAAAGGTAAGAGACCTCATACCATGTGGATATTTGAATGTTATACTACGTTCATATAGAAAGGTGTCATGCCTGTATATATTGATTGAGCTTAGTAGTCCAAGGAAAGTACGTACTGATGATCTTGATTATAGTAATGCATCCGATATGAAGTAGTCATGGTTAGGCCATGCATGGTGTGTTGAATGCATAGTATTCCTGAATCAATGCAAGGTAGCATTGAATGGATATGCATTAAAAAGATTTTATGAATCGTGTAGTCATGCATTGAATGGATGCATATGAAGGGTGTGAGTGACTAATTGCATAAGTATAGGTGCAGATGTTGTGATGCATTGCATCATGCATGAATGCATTGAGATGAGTGCATGTGATATTATGAATAACTAATGGCTGAAATGATGAATTGATGACAATTCAGGAACCATTTCAATGGCTGTTATGAATGCAGGATAGTAAGTGCATAAAGAGGATAGTCATGATCAATTGGCTGCCGAAAATGCTCTGTGAAAGAGCAAGGTGGTACAAATGATACGCTTGTGAAGTAAGGAGTGTCTGAACATTTCATTTAAATACATGAATGATGTGACTATACCTTGCAAATGTTAGTATGATAATGATTGCATGAAGTAAATGAGTTTTGGTAATATTGATGTGATTAACAGCTGGAAGT
>LPNX010710940.1:147021-172539 GCA_001517045.1 Pseudotsuga menziesii
TGGATGGCCTGATAAACCCTACTGTGTAGGATTGGCTGATTGGTGAACCTTGGCTATGTGTAAGCATGCATTGACCCTTATTCCTTGAGGAATCATGCCCAGCTCAGGGGTAGCAGTGTTGCTGAGAGATTGATGAGCACGCTGGCCTATGGTTGGGTGGAACATTGCAGCAACGTAGCTGGTTGCGGGGCGAGTTCTTCATTAAAAGATAAGTACTCCTGACTATTCCATCTCTGCAATTATATCTACTGTTTCATGAGAAATGATGAACATGTTAAATGCTGGAATGTATATGTTTGCTTCCGCTGAATGTTGAGTAACTATGCATCCTTGTATGATGGATTATGCATCTTGGTATGTATTATGTTTAAGCTTTTAATCTCAGGATTTATCCCTGTTCGTGTTCATGGGGTTGTTTTCCCGTTTGTTTGGTGTTAGTAGCGTCCTCTTCGCCAGTCATAGGGTCGGGGATGTTACAGGTATCATGTTTATTAATGTTATAGTTATCTCCATACTATGATCTACAATTAGTAGTCATTGATATCCCCTTCATGTATCATCCTCCATGTTTTATATTATGCTAGGATTGGAATGATACAAAATTACTAACTATGAGAACTATGACATCAAAATGAAAACTATATCCCTAATGCCCACATTTTAAGGTAAAAAACACTAAAATTAACCCCAAAATTGAATAATAGTGATTCTATAATCACTAATTTTTCTTGAAGGTTAAAATTACAACTTTCTTGAAATTGTGGAATTAACAACTAGTATTGTTGAAAAAAAACATTAAAATGAACGTTTGAATTGAAAAGTGATGCCCCAAGATTCACCCCACCTTTTGGGGGATTAAAATTACAAATTTTTCAAAACCACGGACTTAACAATTGGTGTCATTACAACTAAAACGTTAAAATCGGCTTCTAAAACAAAATTGTTTCTCCTAGGATCATCGCCTTTTTTGTTTCGGGATTAAAATTAGAAGTTTATTGAAACCACGATTGTAACAACTAGTATCATTGCATCCAAAACTTAAATTCGGAATCCAAATTAGAAAGAGGTGTTACTAGGGGCGCCACTTTTGAGTGGCTTAAAACTATTGAACATGTTTTAAAATCAAATTAAAAATAGCTTTAAAAAATAATATATATATATATATAAATGACCCCTTGCCTCCCTCATCATCCTTTAAAATAAAACTAATTAATTAATTAAAAACAAAAACTTAAAAAGCATTTAAAATATCATTTACATAAAACTTAAAAAAACAATTTTTTAAAAATAAAAATAAACACCCCCCAAAATTATGGACAGAGGGTGATTCCCAAAATTGCACCACCCCCTTTTAGCCTCCCATTCTCCACATTTCCCATTTGAAAACCCATCGCCCTCTCTTGTTGCTCCCCTTCCCCCATTCCCTCCCAATGATGGCTTTAAGTTCCTTTTGCTTCAAGCGACCCTTGGGCTTGGTTGAGGTCTTGCTTTTTTTCTAATTCATTTTGAGGAGATCCTAACCCCTTGTCAGTTCCTTTTCATTTCCTGTGGGTTGTCATAGTTGACTTGTGGCTTTGATAGTAGTTTTTGGGGGGTGAGGGAGGGGCACAGGGACTGGTTATAATAGGAGGGTAGTGGTTGTGATAGGGGTAGTAGAGGGGTTGGGAGGGAGTAATTGGATGCTAGGAGGGGGTAGCACAATTTTGGAAACCACATCTCACCATATAATTTTTCTTTTTAAGTTTTTCTTTAAACCATTGTTTTTAATTATAGAATTTGTCTTTTTTGAGTTTCTTTTTGGGTTTAAGTTTTTTTTAAAGGGTGGAGAGCGATGTTAGAAAACTTTTTTTTTAATTATTCCTTTTCATTTAAAAATATTTTTTCTAGTTTTTATCTAGTCTTTTTTTTAAACAATTTTTCCTTCTATTTTTTAGCCGCAATATCAAACTTTTTTGTCATGGCTTCAAAATAATGCAATTTTAAGTCTTTTGTTTTAATGGCTAATTTTAAGGACTTGGGTGCAATGATACCAATTTCTACAACACTGATTTATTCTAGTAGCACCACGTTTCGATTCAGAGATTGATTTTAAGGTTTTGGTTGCAACAGTATCAATTGTTAAGGTGATATTTTCAAACACATTGTTCTTTAAACCCCAAAAATAAAGGAGGAGATTCTTGGAGCACCACTTTTCAATGTGGGGATTGATTTTAATGATTTTCTTGCAATATTTGTTTTGACAACAATGGTTATGATATATTTATAAAGTGGTGTAACCACAAAAACCAAACCAGATTACAAAATTCCCTTGAGGTAGCAGCAGGAGTAGATCAGAGTCTCAACATACGCCCTTATGGAAGCAGAAACAAAGGTTTCAAGTTCTATATACACCCTTATGGAAGCGGCAAAGAGGAAATTACCAGTCTAAAGAGCCCTATGTAATAATCAGTTTTTAATAGGAAACAATAACTATGATAAACCAAGGCAAAACTATATTAACTAATACTATCATATCCATGTGTCCAGTAAGCAACATAATTATAAACAGTGGGAAACTCAGCACACAAAGTAAACAGCAACACAAAAAATAGCTTGATTCTCTCAATTGAATTTCCCATCAAAGATGGACGAAGAACTTGGGTTGGGAGAAGCTTCATGCTTGACTAGCTTCAGAGCGAACTTGTCGACCTTGATTTCCAATTCCGCTATCAGTCCAATAACTGCATTCTCGGACCTCTTCACCTTACAACTTATTTTCTTTCGTAGATACGCCAAGTCCTTATCCACATTTTCCAATCTCCGGCCGCCTTCAGTATCGATAGCTTCAACTTGATCCTGCAACATCTTGACATCATGCTTCAGATCCCTAATAGCCGCCACCACAGACCTTGGAGCTGAGGATGCGTTGGAGGATGCAGACTCGGTTTCCATTTTGAGCATCAAAATTTCCTTCCCGTTCACAATACAATAGCAAAAATCCTGCACATCCCGGTTATTAATCTCGCAAATGAAGCAGATGGTGCCTCCTTCCCTGCCCCTCCAGTGAATAAATTCATTGCATCATAGGGATGTTGTGATCACCGTATCACCCAACGTGCAAGCCGTTAAGCCAGCCAAGAACTCACTTGTTTCCCCTTGCTTCGACGAGATAACCAGCGTTTTCGCACCAGATGAGGGGACATCGCCATAGATTGCATTTAAACTCCACCTTTCTTCTAACGCGAGACCACGTGCCCACACGACTCCACCTGCCTTGGTAGCATGTGAACACGATTCAAGGCCCTTGGAAAGAGGGGTCTACGGGAGGAGAGGCTTCATGGACAGAGCCCCAGTCTTATGGGGGAATGCAAATAGAGATAGACCCATTGATTTTTAGCTGTCCAAGTTTAAGAGAGGAACCCAAATTTGTTGCTTGGTCAAATTTTTTGTTATTTTTCCTCAATACACGATAGAACCTGATTTTAAGGAAGGAGAGGGATAGTAACTTGATTTTTTGGATTAGATGCTTAAGGTGCATTTGATTCGGAATAGAGTTCTTGGTCATTGCTTGTATAATTATTCTCGAGTATCCTAGAACAATGAGCTCGGTGGTACCTTGATTCTTGGCAATCTGGAGTCCTTGCCAAAGAGCCAGGGCCTTGGCCATGTTGTTAGTTTCCGAGCCTTGACCCCAAGCGAAAGAGGTTTCCAAGAGTCCTTCCGGAATGATAATAACTTCACACCTCCCCCCCCTGCCGCTCCAATTTTCTTGCAATATTACTCATTGTTAATGTCATAGTTTCAATCAGGTTATAATTTTCACCCCAAAAACGATAACTCTAAGGTTACCATTTTTAAATTTGGGGTAGAAACTACTACTAAAATTGACCTCCAAAGCTTCATAAGTCTAAGGGTTCTCTTCAAGTTAATAATTAGATTATTACTCCACCTAACTTATAGAAAACAATAAGAAAATGTGGTTGCCAAAGCCAATAAATAAATGCACTTCATTTAAACTCAAATCGAGCACCTTAAATTAATTTAAGCCTATTCTCAAAATTTCATAACTTTTATTGTAATTCTTAGGTTCCTCCCTTATAATTAGGGCTTATATCTAAATGGGTTGAAATTCTCTGACTTATTTCATTTTTACAAAACTACACTACAATGAAGAAAGAAAGTAGATTAATTATTTATACATATATAAAATATAATTTAAAATCCACACGTATCATGTGTTATGGATTGTGTGTGATTATCTCATTTTTACAAAACTACACAATGTTATTGAAGAAAGAAAGTAGATTAACTATTTATACATATTTCAAATAAAGTTTAAAATCCAAATATATATTGTATAATGGATTATCTTTATGATGCGTGAATATATGTTTTTAATGTATATGGTGTTGTTATCAACTCTAATGATATAGGTGTTTGTAACATTCCTTAGTATATATTATATTAGAATGGGTTTTTGTCATAGGGAAGGAAATTATTTTTGGATAACCAAACTTAATCAATACATTTACTTAGTCATATTAGTCTCCTCATGTATATGTTGTTGCCATTAACTTTCACAATTTAGATGTTTATAAAATTTATTAATACACACAAATGAGCATATGTGATTGATTAGCTTTGATGTAAAATTCTTAAGAGAAATTATTTTGAATAAGACATTTATTTCGTCCATCTTAGTCTCCCCACACTTATTTCCAAGTTTTAAGATCGGCCCAATTCTTATTTAATCATAAAGATTAAAACATTTAAATAGAGATTGAAATATTTAAATAAAAAAATTATTATAGGATGATTTTCCACACATGTTCATATTCATTAACAAAGTAATAATTTATTTCATTTAAATGGCAAGCTTTATTATACTGTAATAACATCAAAATAGATTTATGAAGTAGATTTTTATTTCAAACCAGAAAAAGAAAAAGAAAAAACTCTTTTTTTGCTATTTTTGAAAATAAAAAAATTAAAAATCTATATACAAAATGCAATAATTGCTTCCAATATAAAGTCTAGACAAAAAAATGACAGCCAAGCCATCAACATTCCTCCTCATAGAAATCCCCTAGAAAGCAAAACAGTTTCAAACTAAATAAATATACAAATTATTTTTTAATAAATTAAAATTAAGTAGTTTTTAGATAATTACAAACATTTTATCAATTGTTTTTGGATCTTCATTGTGTTGGACCTTTAATGATTTTCTTCATATAAAATAAAATAGAATATTATTTTTATAAAAAAAAGTATTAATCAAAAAATAGATAAATGTTTTATTCTATATTTATATAATATTGAAAAATAATAATTAATTATTAATTTTAAAATACATTAATTTTTAATTGGAGTCAATGAAAAAATTGGAAATCTTTCCACTAACAATTAATTATTAATTTAAAAATACATTAATTTTTAATTATAGTCAATAGAAAAGTTGGAAGTCTTTCCACTCAGATCAAAGGTAATTATTTTTCTAACATTTTTCTCGTCCATAATTGAATTCAAGTGCAAAATGACATAATTTATGAATTTGATGTGAAAGAGAAAGTTGTGAGAGTGCTTTTATGTTCAATCACAATACCTATTTCTTACGCGTCTCTTTTCATTTTCCACAGGAAGGCTGCCTCCTTTTGCCTCAATAATTGAATCAAATTGGTACATGATAATATTATAAACTTGAGACACGATAATTCACTAACCATAAGAAAAAGTCTTTGAGTTGAGAGGTTTGTGCCTTTATTTTCAATAATAATAAGACCGATATGAATCCGTGTCACCTTTCCATTTTCCACAACAAGTCTTCCTACAATGTAGAAAACTTTGCCGTACTTGGACTTTAACTTGAGAATCTGCACATGTTGGCTTTTTTTTTTCAATCCACTGACAGATTCAAATCTCCAATATTTCCATTTTCCATCATAAGTCCTCCCATATGGAAGATTTGAGGTACTTCGACTTTACCATGAGAATCAGAAAATGGTAGTTGTACTTCGACTTTAACATGAGAATCTGAAAATGGAAGTTTTTTGAACCCACTCTGAATATATCTCTAACTGTTAATTACAATATGAATACATCTCAGTTATGAATCTGATCATAGTAACAGCTTTGTTGTTAGTGGAAATTGACAGGGATTCTTAGAGAAGTCCGTGAATTGGTTTTGCTTTGCAGGGTATGCAGGTGGGCTGGAAAGATCCGAAATGAACAGAAAAAACGCACTGAGAGCTATATTACAGGATCCCAAATGAACAGGAAAGAGCACTGAGGCCTATATAACAGAACGCACCCTTATCTATCTTCATTGCCATTGTCTCTTCCTTTCATATCTATTCACTCCATCTCAATGGGTGACCAAACAGCCCATTCTTTGGTGTTTTGTATAAGCGTGGAACTTGCTGTTTTAATGCTTCAATGCCTGTTCATGAGCAGTTCAGCAGCCCTAGACCATGAGAATTACCATACTATCCCAGTCGAAAACTTCAAATGGAAAGACACACAGGAATTTGACAAATGCTCAGCCTCGTTTCCAGGTTAGCTGATTTCTTTTTGTTTTTAGGAGTAGTTTTTACATAATTCTTTTTGATAGGTTGAGGAAATCACCAAGGACATTTCACTTTGTATCGTAGCTGGTTGTTCTGCTTTAATGTGGGATCTTGGGCAGTTCAGAAACCCAGACCAAGAGAATTACCATGCTATTCCAGTTGAGAATTTGTAATGGAAAGGATTTTCTGAATGCCCAACATGGTTTGTTGAAGAGCTAATCTATATTTTTGTTTATAAATCCTTTGGCAATTAAGTAGAAATCACGTAGAATTTATAGTTGACCTCGTCAGTAGCCATTTTCATGGCCAATTTCCTTTCCGATATCTATTCACTTATGATATCTATTCATTTATGAAGAAATTTATGACTGAACATTTGATTATTATTTTTGGTCATATAATCTTAGAGTTTGTATTTGCTTTGATTTGATTTGTTTGAGTTTATTAACAAAATTAACCTAGTGTAATAAGTGTATAACATGAATTTATTTCATAGTCATTACATCTTATTATGCTTAAATGCATATTTACTGTATTTTCAAGTTAATAGAACAATTTTATATGTACTGTCTTTTCAATATATAGAACAGTTTTTTAGTGTGAAAAGAAATGTCACCTCTCCCATTTTTTTATCTCTAGCTCTTCAGTGGCCATTTCCATTGCCAACTTCTTTTCATATCTACTTATTCCATCTCAATCAATCAATAGCCAAATTACAATATATTCTCTAGTGTTTTGTTCAAGAGTGCCAGCTGTTCTAGTGTTTTGTTCAAGAGTGCCAGCTGTTCTGTTTCAATGCAGGTTTATGAAAAGTTCAGTGCTTGTGCTTGAGTCGATTAACAAGATTAACCCAAATATAACAAATGTACAACATGAATTCATTTCATGATAGTTGCATTTTATTATACTTAAATGCATATTTACTGTATTTCCAAGCTAATAAAACAATTTCCAAAAGAACAGTTTTTTTAAGTGTGAGAAGAAAAGTCACCTCTCCCATTTTCTATATCCAGCTCTTCAGCAGCCATTTCCGTTGCCAACTTCCTTTCATATCTACTCATTCCATCTCAATCGATAGCCAAATTAGAACACATTCTCTCGTGTTTTGTTCAAGAGTGCCAGCTGTTCTGTTTCAATGCAGGCTCATGGGCAGTTCTGCTACCCGAGACCACAAGAATTACCATACCATCCCAGTCTAAAACTTCAATTGGAAATCCCACAGCGATTTGCCAAATGCTCAGATTTGTTAATTGCAGGTGAGCTGATTTATTTTTTGAGAAAGAATGCTTCTCAGATAATTCCTTTGGCTATGCTGACATGCAAGTGATCTCATCAGTAGCCATCGCCATCGCCAACTTCCTTTCACATTTTCTGAGTCCATCAGTGAATGGATAGCCAAACAACACAGTCTCTAATGTTTTGTTTATTACTGGCCGCTCTCTGTTTCAATGCGGGGCCATGGCCAGTTCACTGTTCAGCAACCCCATACCATGAGAATTGCCATACCATCGAAAATCTTTAAATGGAGAGATCTATGGGGTTTTTCCAAATGCCTTTCTGTTTTTGTTTTTTTTTTAAATAATTATTTTGACTGAGCTATCCAAATGACTTGGGCGTTAGACCTAGTCTCATTCTCAACCATTATCATGGTTAACTTTTTTTTTATTGTATGGAAGATTGCATTGAAGAAGTGTATTCAGTATGAGAGTATGAGAAAGATGTGTAACTTCTTCAGTGCTTATCTTAAATTTAACCATGTTTATAAAAAATAATAAAATATTATTAAAATTAACTTGTTGACTTAAATTAAATTTAAATTATTTAAAATTGCATATATAAAATAATAAACTAAAACCATAAAAATTAGATTACACATTTTTACTTTAAAAAAAGATTTATACTTTGAGAGATTTGATCTCTCTAGATGCTTGGTAAATCCCTTTCTAGATAAATCTACTTGATAGATCTCTTTTAAATGAATCTAAATCTATGCTGGTATCTATTCAATCAATCTCAATTGATAGCCAAACAACACATTCTCTCTTTTTATATCTATTCAATCCATATCAATTGATAGCCAAACGACACATTCTCTACTGTTCTTCTTAAACGTGGCCGCTGTTCTGCTTCAATACAGGCTCATGGGAAGTTAAGCAACCCCATGCCAGCAGAATTACCATACTATCCCAGTCCAAAACTTCAAATGGAAAACTCCATAGGGATTGGCCAAATGCTCAGCTTCATTTTCAGGCTAGATTCTCTCTTTTGAGAGAGGGAATACTTTAAAGACTATAGGAAATATCCCAGTCCAAAACTTCAAATGGAAAACTCCATAGGGATTGGCCAAATGCTCAGCTTCATTTTCAGGCTAGATACTCTCTTTTGAGAGAGGGAATACTTAAAAGACTATTCCTATCTGCCGTGGGAAGTTTTCAATTCAACAAGTTTCGAAATGTGGGTTAACAATGAACAACTAGATTGCAGCACTCCATGGAAGGGATATGTTACTACAGATCCGGCTTTCTGAATGCACAGGATATCCTCATAGCCGAATGCATAAAAGAGCTAGATTTTAATTCTCTTTTCAAAGTCTTTTGAAAATGAATCTAAAACTTGTTGAAATTCTTAACATATATTTCCTATTTTTAATTAATTATTGAACTGTGAGTTAACAATGAACAAGCAGAGAGAATACTTTTAAAAATTTCTTTACTTAAACTATAGCAGGATCTGTATTTGGTTTTGTTTGCATCTATTTATAGAGTTTTGATCTCTTTGTGAATATAATCCCAATCACCTGACTACTTGTCACTATACTTGGAGTTTTGAAGCCTCTACCAATCTACCTAGAGCATTTTGAACGTTTTTATGTTTGGAATAATCATGGGATCTATCAAAAATATAATCAGATTTTGTGTACTCAGGTCAGGAAGCGCCAAAGTCAGGATTGAAGCTAAGATTGGATCATATTCACGGGGCCTGCTCACCTCTGAGGCCTACCAACAAGAGCTCATGGATAGACTTGGTCTCTCAAAGTTTCGAACGAGACACTGATCGTTTGAATACAATAAGGTCCAAAAAGAACGGCAATACAATAAGGTCCAAAAACAACAGCAGTACTTATACTACAATGAGCAATGTTCCTCTTCAACCTGGAAGCAAAGTCGGTGCAGGAAACTACATTTTAACAGCAGGGTTTGGCACACCAACTAAGAATTTATTGCTGATAATTGACACAGGCAGCGATATCACTTGGATACAATGCAAACCTTGTTCAGACTGCTATTCACAGGTAGATCCCATATTCGAACCCAAGCAGTCATCTTCTTATAAAAGGTTATCCTGTCAATCGACTGCCTGTACTGAATTGACCACTTCAGAAGGCAATTCGAACCCCTGCAGCCTTGGGGGCTGTGTTTATGAAGTCAATTACGGGGATGGATCGAGTACCCAGGGAGATTTCAGCCAGGAGACCTTGACTTTGGGTTCCGATTCTTTTCAGAGCTTTGCCTTCGGATGCGGAAATAAGAACACAGGACTTTTTAAAGGCTCAGCTGGGCTTTTAGGATTGGGCCGGACTCCGCTTGCCTTTCCTTCCCAGACAAAGAGCAAATACGGGGGCCAATTCTCTTACTGCCTTCCGGATCTCGGATCCTCGAAATCAACAGGCTCATTCAGCGTCGGGCAGGGTTCGATTCCTGCCTCTGCCGTTTTCACCCCTCTCGTCTCAAACTCCTTGGATCAATCCTTCTATTTTGTGGGATTGAATGGCATAACCGTCGGAGCCCAGAGGATCTCGATTTCGCCTACTGTTGGAAAAGGAGGCACGATTGTGGATTCCGGAACCGTCATTACTCGGCTTGTCCCGCGGGCATACGCTGCCCTGAAAACCTCGTTCAAGAGCCAGACCCGGGATCTTCCGAGCGGGAAGCCTAACTCGATCCTGGACACTTGCTACGACCTGTCTGGCTTCAGCGGCCAGGTGAGGATTCCAAAAATAACTTTCCACTTCCAGAACAACGCGGATGTGACAGTGGATGCCATTGGTATATTGGTTTCCTTTCAGAGAGACGGATCTCAGGTGTGCCTTGCATTCGCATCGGCATCCCAATCTCTTGGTCTTAGCATTATCGGGAACTTCCAACAGCAGCGAATGCAAGTTGCTTATGATACGGGGGCTGGAAGAATCGGCTTTGCTTCTGGATCCTGCGCTACTTAAAACTGCTCTGAACTATGCTAATAAATGCACATCTTGGCCATGGCCTCGGCCTTCCTGTCTTGATGCAATAGTAGTAAACTTGTAATTCAGTTGTTACTGAGTAAAACAGTAGCCCCTGTTATGTAAAACATAATAAGTTTCTAACGTTCTTAGGATGAATACTACCCACTTTGTTAGAATTTAAATTTAAATTGGATTTGTTGTATTGATAGAGTAAGTTGCTTCCCATTTATTTTGTGGGGAAGATGTTAAAAACAATAATTATGTGTTTAATGGATATTTTTGTTTTTATATAAAATTAAAATTTAAAATTAGGTAATTAAAAAATTTATGATAAGTTTGGATTTATCAAGTACTAAAAAGATCAAAATTCTTGAGGTGTAATTTTTTTAAATATGTAAAAAATTTAAGAACTAAAAAAGTTTATATGTCAAAAAATTGGATCTCTCATTGCTTGATAAATCTTGATATATCGGGGTTTAAGATAAATCTCTGTTGCTATAAACCCATTTAAAAGCTCAAAGATATTACTTACAAAGATTTGAGCTAAATTCAATAGACAACACCTCAACAATAAATAAATTTATTAATGAAAATCCATTCTAATATTAAAAATTTAATAAGTATTTATAAATATTAAAAACTAGCCTTAATTTTATGTAGGTTGTGAATAAATAAATTTATTTTATTATTATAGTATTTTTAAGGTGTTTTTATTAGTATAATTAAATAATTATATTTATATTAAAATAAAAACTATAATAATACAAAATTTATTAGTTAACATATAAATTCAACAAAAATATATTTGTATATTTCAAATTTATATGAAAAGTTAAAATAAAGCATGTTCATAACAAATTATAACAATTTTTTAATTTTTTAACTTATTGTCCCATTCTTACTCCCTCCCATTTCTCATCAACTACTTTATTTCTCTCCATTACTTTATTCCACAAAATATCTCAAAGATGGTGAGTATGAGTGAGTTGTTTCCCATGCCATCTTTTCCCTTTTTCCAATTGCTTGTTTAATTCTTCTAACTATATTGAGATTCCATTTTTTTATTTGTGACCATTTTTTCATTTGTAAATAATGTGATTTTTTTTCATATATTTTTTTTATTTCCACTTATTCAATAAAGACACACAAGTTTAGATGAAAATGGTTCTTCATAACTCTAACCTTAACACACAATCCTCTACCAAGACCATGAACTCTATGAATTCTAGTGAATTTTCCCAATGTTACATTGTTAAGTGAGAATCTTTTGCAAACTAAATAACATAACAAGTGATTCATCCATTTCCATCAATTAAATAGCAAAGCATATTAAAAGGTTAAAGAAATAATGAACCACTTTTAAAAATAAATACAAGTTAACATTCCACACCATTGTATTAATCTCATATTCAACCATTTGCCACAAGATCATGAAGCTCTGATTTGTGGCAAGCTGTGATTTGCCACAAGATGAACTTGGTACAGGGGTTGTGGGAATGATTAAAAATTCCAGAACTTTAATGGATGCCATTTGTCTCTGTCTCAAGTGTGCACTAAAATATTCATTAAAAACATTAAAATTCTTACTTAGCTTTCTCCTTGCTATGCTAAATTTACTCGATGCTATGCCTATTTTATTTAGTTTAGCTTTCCCCATGTTATGGGGAATTTGCTTCATGCTCTCCAATATAGTTTTGATTTATTAAGACCGACAAGTAAGTTATTGAATCAAAACTTTTTGCCAAAAATTGTGTTGTTTGAACCAATCTAAGAAGAAGACTCTTTCATACTTGAATTGTGAAAGACCTAACTTGACTATAGTGGAAACTCCTATTATTGTTATTTTATGAATCTTGAACTCTTTGATAAGCAATAGACTTGGTATTATTTTATGAATCCCCAACTTTTTGATAATCAATAGGCTTGGTATTATTTTATGAATCCCTAACTTTTTGATAATCTTTGATATTCAAGAGACCTTGGTATAGGGCTAGGATCTCTACTAGGTTATTGGTTATCTTGTATAAAACTTACTTAAAAGAAATTTGTTATTTTCTTTTGATGTAAAATATGATCCCTCCCCAACCATAACACCTACCACCAATAAGATTTCTCATTAGTCATAATCTTTTTTTCTTAAGCATGTTTCAACTTTTTTTTAATTTAATTTATTCATATTACATATATAATTACACAATATAAATGTGTACCCAAATGCCCAAGAAGTTGGAAAGAGGTGCACTTATATGCTCACATAACCTTATTATTACTCATAAAAAATATTTAATTGATTTAATAATCATTACCAAAATGCGTTCTAAAATTAGTACTCTCTTACATTTTAAAAAGTGTAGAGGTTAAAACATGTATAGTAATACTCTTGTTATTTTTTTAATACAATTAGCTTTGTTCTTCATCATCCACAGGGTTTGTAAACTCTACTGTGAAAGTGGTTTCCCTATTGTAAGTACAAGTATGTTAAGAGTGTTGTCTAATAGTCATTACCAAATGCATTCTAAAATTAGTACTCACTTACTTTTTAAAAAGTGTAGAGGTTAAAACATGTATAGTAATACCCTTGTTATTTTTTTTTAATACAATTAGCTTTGTTCTTCATCATCCACGGGGTTTGTAAATTCTACTGTGAAAATAGTTTCCCTAATTGTAAGTACAAGTATGTTAAGAGTGTTGTCTACATGTGTATTAGAGTTAACACCTTAACCTTTTTATTTGTCCCTCCTTAAATACCTTTCACTTTAATTTTATAAATGCAAAATGTACTTTTATTAGAGCGAGGTTATTTATTAAAGCTTAGTTGTGGTGTACCCAATGATCTAAGCTTAACCTGATTAACTCTATGCTATGGTAAACCTTAACAGCAAGTCAAGGTAGTCTTTGCATTTACTCAGTCCTATGTAGTGTAATTAAACATATGATAGATGTATCATTTTATTCGTTTCTCTATTCTCGAGTCTTTGTTAATTAATAGAGTTGCAACATGTGTATTCTCCCATACGTTTTGCTTCAATCTAAACAAGAGGATGGTGGAATACCACTTGTGGTTTCAAAGGAGTAACCTTATTGTTCTAATGAGTTACTATACCCTTCCATTTGTTACATTGACACAAGTTTGATTTGGAATAATTCTCCTTGGCCAATTCATTGATGGAATCCTTGGAGTTGAACTCAAAATCTTGAACCTTGTTCATTCTAAGGATCAACTCACCACAAAATTTTCACATTCATATAGTGGGATAAGGTATTATAACTACTTCCTTTCTCCTTAAATGATAATTGTTGTTTGCTTTAAAATTCTTGTATGACAATTCAAATATCTTGTGCATAGATTAAGTAAAATTTTATTTTCAATACAAGCTTAGGGATACCATTTGTTTTCAAGGTGGTTATGTTTTTGGGGTGGGAAAGATTCTCCCTTGTTTGCAATTTTTCAAATATTAGGTAATTTATCTTCACTAAGTTTAATGTTGAGTCGTCTTGGGTTTACCAACACCTCATTATATTTCTTCTTTCTAATTTGAGGGTTTTATTGACATCGTTCGATTTTTCTTTGATTACTCTGTAGTAATAAGTCACCATTGTTTGAGTTAAATCTTACATTGTTATTACTCGAGTTAAGAGTTATGAAGGTTGTGTTTTCCTTACAAGAGATCAACTACTCTACGTAGTTTGCAATTTCATTGAGGTTTCATTTGATCTTGGCTCTCTTCCGACAATACATATACTTTTATATTTAACTCAAATATTTTGTTGGAATTGTAACTTCAGTTGGTATTTGGGCGCCCACAAGAATCTGCTACCCAAATATGATGCAATGGGAGCGCACGAGCAGAAGAAAAAAAAACGTGCACGTGCTCCTACTTCGATAGTGACGAACCTCCACATCGGATTGCCAACGTGGACAATAGGAGCGCGCACGCGCCCCTAATGACACGCTTGTGTGTAAGTGCATGCATGCATATGTGGACGTGTGCATGTGTTTTGTGCGATCGCATACATGGACGCACGCGTGTCCTTATGTTTAAAAAAAATAGTGAACAGTTTTGTTTTGTTCACAACACCCCCGTGAGCATGCAATGAGGCGAAAATGACACCCAAGGAACCCAAAGAAAGTGTCCAAGCTGCCTAAAATGACACCCACGACGTTGGAGTAAGGTAGATAGAGTAGGAATGTCATTTTTTTGTTTATTTTAATGTTTTCTATTGTTTTTCAAATAAAATACAAAATTAAAAAAAATTGCAAATAAATTGAAATTGGTAAAATTTGATATTGCAGATACAAATTACCTAACATAATGACAAATCCCAATGAACCATCCCAAGAAAGGAGTGAAACAAACCAACCAGAGGACCCAGACCCCAAATCAAATGAAGAAAACCCCCAAATTAAATGAAGAAAACAATGAAGATGAATTACACAGGGATTTAAACCAATTAAGAATATTGAGTGATGAACTGAAGAACACCAAGGAACCCTCTCGGGTTTCCCTCACCACATCACTGCAAAACATAATAGATTCCATCAACATTGCCCGGAGTAAGATAACCAATTTGAGTCAATATAGGGCTCGAATGAGAGAACATTATAACATTGGTATATCCAAAGAGGATCTAAAACACCTGAATATCAGGAAATCCCAACTGTGGAGAAAATTTACATATATGAGAATAGGACATCCTCCAGATGTGAGGAAGAGGCGATTTTGCATGGACTAGTGTAATTACCATCCATGGAGAGAAAACTGGAGGAAGAGATGGTTCATGGTTTTTGACAAGCCTCCATGCAACAATTTTGAGGTCCCACAGTCCTTTCTCAGGAAACAGTGGGTTGAGTTTGTGTTAGGGTTCCATGTGAACTACTTCAACATCATTGAGTTCCAGGACATCAGTTTTGGCTCAGCCCAAGATCGACCTCATGCCCACCGAAACCCACTCAGAGGGCCTCCTGCACCTAGGTGAGAGCCAAACCCGCTTCCTCAATCCCTCGGGTTAGGTAGTGGGATGAATGAGATCCACGAGTCCGTTAGACGTGCCACACAACACCTTCTCAGGCATACCGCATTTGTGGCTATGTCCTCGTATAGTGAGTAGGACCACCTCGGTAGACACACTTTTGCATGGTCTACTGGTGGTGGGAGAGGGAGAGCAGCTACAGGTGGTAGCCAAGATGATCCATCCAGCTCAACAAGACCAGTTCCACATCATTGTTCTCATTGTGGGCATCTATGCCATGTTCCCATGCAGGAGCATGCCACAGAGAGCTACCTGCAATAGGTTAGCTATTGTTTTATTTAATGTTCAAGTATTGATTATACATTATGCAACCTCATAATTTCTAATAAATTTAACTTAGAATCAGATGTTGATGACTTGATTTGTTTTAATGTACAGCTATTCAGTGCTGAGTCTCCAACAGCAGGGTGGGAGGACGTTGGTTCCTTCAACCTAGATGAAGCCATGGCATCTACAGAGGACATCGCAGCACCATACACATCATCAAATATAGTTAATATTTAGTAATTGAATCTAAATATTTTTGTGCAAATGAATAGGTGTCTGTAGGAATGAGTGACCATCCATCCCCGCCGGGGATCAACAGATCCCCTCGTGAACAAGTATCTTGTAATAAAGTATAAATTTAATATCATTTTGTATGTCTTAGATTGGTATAGTTATATTTTTTATGTACTAATATATGAGGCGATGAATATGTATGCAAGTCTGAGTACATAGGCAAATCGATGTCACTATCTCTCCATTGACTGCCTTTTTCCCACCATATATGCCAGGTGTAGCCCTTGGTATACATGTCCCTTTCCCTGCATCCCTCCCCACCACGTTACATCCATCCCTTTCCTCCCATCCACCACCACACTTCCATCCAACTCCCCCTTCTTCGTCACATCCTTCGCTCACTCCCCCCTGCCCCACCCATCCACCCCCTTCCTTGCGATTTCCCATGTTTCCACCCTCCCCCCTCCGACCACGATACACCATCCATCCACATTCACCCATCCCTCCACCCCATCCTAGACCTCATCCCCATCCCCGATATTCCCCCACCACCCTCATTTCCTCTTCTAGGGTGGCCCATTCCATTCTATAGCCATTTGGGGTTTATCATCATACATCACCACTTCACCCACTCTCTTCCATGCCCTTTCCCAACGTGCCCTCTAGTTTTGTAGCCAATGTCGATGTGGCTACATCCTCCACTATGACATCCACCCTAGCATCAGAGCAAGTTGTCCAGCCCACTGCTCCACCTGCCACCCCTGAGGACCAAACGATTGCTCCACCTGCCAGCCCCTAGGACCAGCTTGTTGTGTTCATGGTGATATTGATTATTTTATGAAAATATCATGAAATATTAATGAAAATTAACATAGGCAATAAATTGTATGAGTTATCTTACTGTTTAAATGTTGTAGGGTGGCATTATTGAGAGACTTGGATCACGGAGGAGGGTAGCCTGCTTACCACTAACAGTCTCGTCTAAGGTGAGTTATTTAAGATTTGAAAACATAATTTTGATTTTTAAATTATGTTTTATACTTGTATAATTTCCTGTAGGAGTTGACATTTGATTGTTTTCATTTCAGAGTCCAAGGGGAGGTGGTCGAAGCAGCCAAAAGAATCGATCTTCCTCTAGCTCGAAGAAGAGGAAGATCGATTTTGGAGGTGCACGTCGGATCTCCAAGGGTGGGAAGGAGGATTGAGAGACCCTCCTATGTACACTATCCATGATGTGGCATTTTGGCACGAGTTTCCATATTTTGTACAGGGCATGAGTTGCCATATTTTGTATAGGGCATGAGTTGTCATATTTTGTATACGACACAAGTTTCCATTGTATAGACATTGGGAACGATGTTCCATTTTTCACTACTACTGTATATGATTGGAAATTTGTGTATATTAATATATCATTTTGCACTTCTCTATATTACTTTTCCTTTTATTACAGATTTGCATTCATTATGTCGAATGTAGTAGTAGTTTATAATTGATGCACTTGCAATACTTATTGTTGATGAAGCAATAAAGTTTGTATGTTCACAATAAAATGCATAAAAAAATTAACACTGTAGGTTAGTTAACAAAAAAATACACAACTGCATAAACGTGTACAATAATAATGATAATTTTAAATACCAAATACATGATCTTGTAAATCATAGTGCAAATAAATTTTCAATCTAGCAAATTTTTCCATGAAGTATTCTTCTTGCTACCAAATAATTTTATCCAGATCTTTTTCTAGTTTTCCAATCCTCCCTTCACCCCTCAGCCCTTCCATTTGCTGTCTTGGCTTGTCATAGCTTCAACCTTGTTATTGCAGACCTAAACCCTAAGGACCTAGACCTAATTAGACACCTAACCTAAAACCATAGATTTCTACCCTTCCAAACCCTTCCTCATTTCCTAACCCTAAGCTTGGAATCTCATATTCCTATCCTCGACCTATAGGATCAAACCTTCGACCCTTTCAAAACCCCTTCTCTAGCCTTAACATCCCTCCTAGGACTCTATAAGTCAAGCTCTCGAAAACCCTAACTACCAACAACTCCTAGATAAGAATCAATTCTAACTAAAGCTGGTCACTCATTCCAAAAAGAATCATTACAAGAAGCACACTTAGCGGCTTCTCAAATGACACAATCCCTAGCCTTCTTCTCTCACAATAAATACAAAGTTAAATACTCTCTTCTCTCCTCAAGGTGAATTTCATGAAGAATGTCTCTAGCTCTTTGTTGAATTCTAACTCCTATAGAACCCTAACTCCATTTTCTAACCTTTACTAACCCTAGGAATGTCTATAAAACTAGACTGTAATGCTAGCTGTTAGGTATTCGTAAGACACACCTAAACCATTCTATTCTAGACTAACCCTTGCTAAAACCCTTTCCCTAGACTCCTACCTTTCCCTCTCTCTAAAGAAAGGCTTATTCCTTTCATTTCCACACTACTTAGACCCCCACATCTCTCTTTATATCTCTATTAGTAATATCCATTTTGGATAGCCCTAGAACACCACTAACTCATCCTAAGCTACCCTAACTTCTCCCTTGCCCATAGCACTAACCTCCTAGCATGCTAAGACCCTAATGCAAGGCTAACTTCATCACTATTTTGTCCTTTAAATTCCTCTCGTCTTGCCTAATTCTTGATTGTAATATCCTATTTAGGGAATCCCTAATAGCCTTCTTACCCACCTATCCTAGCATAAGGTCACTTCCTTACCTTCCTATCTTACCCACTCACTAACGCCTCACCTTAATTTTGTCCAAAACCCAATTTAAAGTGGCACAAAGACACCCTAAAGCGACTATATCTAAACAATTATTCCTAGCCATACTTAAACAAATTTGACAGTGGTATATAAGCATCCATAACTTGGCAAAATACAAGAAAATGCCTTGAATTTCTTGCAAGTCATTGTGTCATCAAAATCTAAGTGAATATACTTGTTATCATTCCTACTTTACTGGAAATATAGGATTGTCATAATGCTAAATGCTTGGCTAGAAATACTTTTGTTTTGACAGTACCTTTCATTAATTCAAAGTGCCATTTCTACTCTTGTTTATCATTAGTACTTGCATTTGGGATTGTACACTCATTTTGGCAAGCTGGAAATTAGTGTTTTGGACTGTCATAATCATTCTGACTTGGCTGGAAATCATTCTTGGATTGACACTCCTATCTTCATGAAAAGTGGATTGATTGGGGTCTATGTCAATGTATGTCGGTTACAAAAGAGGTTGACTTTGTACGATATGGTGATAACATCCCATCAACACCACTAACATGCTTCAACCACATGTATAATTGAAAGGAAAATTACATCCAATGTAGTTCTTGAAACCCTAACTATGTTGTAGTGCAGGTATATATCTTCTAGGTATATGGTTCTACTAGTTTCTAGTTAAGTGAGACTAACAAATATAATGATATAAATCTAATGAGTTCATAAACCCTACTTTGTAGTTCTATGTCTAATTATGTGAACCCTAGCATTTAAGTTTGTGGTTTCTAGTTCAAGAAACCCTATCTTTCTTGACATTTGTTATTATAGATTAGGTATATGGTCTAGGAATTTGCAATCCTTATTTTTTAGGTTTGTGGTTTGTAGTTCATGAAACCCTAGTTTTTTTTTCTATTTATGCATGTAGCTTAGGTAGGCGGTTTAAGTATTTCTACATAAGTGAGACTAACAAAGCACATGATATCTATGTATTTGAATTTCTACTTTATAAAACCCTAGTTTGTAGTTATATGTGTAAATTTATAAACCCTAGTTTTTAGGTTTATGGTTTGTAATTCGTGAAACCCTAGTTTTTTTGCTATTTTCTCTTGTAGCTTAGGTATATGGTCTAAGTGGTTCTACATAAGAGAAACTAAAATAACACAGAGGAAAAAAGCACGTGTGAGGAGGGTGGAAAGGGAAACTAAGAACATGATTGCAATATCACCAAATATGTTAGCTCTTTTCTATGTATCTTCTATAGGGTTGGAACACTAATTATACCTCCTTTGCCTTCACAAAAAGAGCTATGGATTCTGCAAGACAACCATCAATTCCTCTAGTATTATATCTCCTTCTCTAAGGTTTACTTACATATATAAACCCTAGTGTCCTCATGCATATCCAAGTTTCCTCATGTAATGCATTCCTCCTCTAGTTGTGTACTGCATCTTCTTGTTGCCAATGCTCCTCGACATATGTGTCAGAGGTGGTTGCAATGCTCCAATAATTATCCTCAATATGTGTGCCAAGGTGGTTATTATGCTCATTTGCTTCTCCTCAACATGTGTGTGAAGGTGGTCACTATGGTCCAATACTTCACTTATCTTCATCCTAATATCACAAGGAAACCCAACAAAATAAAACCTAGTCCAAGTGTACATTAACACCATGAAGATACATCCCTTGGGGCACTCTTTCCAAGCATATAACATATCCAGAATCTCTTATTACAACAAATTACAATATCAATAAATCTACTCTTTTATTTTCAAGATATATGTTAAAAAAAATATTTTCAATATATGTGTTAAATCACTTAACAAATTCAACCCAAGGTTTTTCCAAATTAGAATTCATAACCAATGCTAGAATATACCCAATCATGAAGATAATATAAGTTGAAATTCAAATCTGCAAGTACACAATATTTGGACAACAAGAACAATTCATATATCACCAAACATTTTATGGTTGAAAATATGGTCAAACATTTTATGGTTAAAAATTCAATAATTAGTAAGATTCACCAAGGCTTCTACACTTTAAGAAATTATGATCCTTAAAATTTTCAACGCTTAGGCTTAAACAAGTGGAAACTGAGCAAAACCCTAGTTAACGAAATCGATGCACAATGAACTCATTGGGCCATGAAAACACAGCGGAGAGGGCCCACTAGAGGTAAAGTCATGCCAGGAGACCAACAAATTCAATGGCTTGTCGATCCGACCTCAGGTTGCTGAGTTATGTCGAGTTGAAAGTTGCATGGAAATGTCCTTCAGGGACAATTGGTGACTCTTGGTCTAGGAGAGAAAAAACAAATGGAGGAGTAATATTGCATGTCATTGGCTCCAACAAGTGTGTATGGTCAATGCCGATATGGGAACACTACTAAGACTGGAACGGTGGAGGGTTTTGCATATTTGACCCACCAATTCGAGAGTTGCATTGAAGGAAACTGAGAAAAGCCCTAGTTTATGAAACTGATGCACAATGAACTCATTGGGCTATGAAAATGGTGTGGAGAGGACCCACTAGATGTAATGGAATTCTGGGAGACCAACGGAGTTGACAGCTCATCGATCTGACCTACGATTTTCGAGTTATGTCGAGTTGAAATTCGCATGAAAATGTCATTCGGGGACACTTGGTGACTCTCAGTCCAGGACAGAAAAACCAAACGAAGGAGCAAGATTGCATGTCATTGGCTCCAATAAGTCTATATGGTAAATTTTGATATGGGAACACTACCAAGACTAGCACGGTGGATGGTTTTGCAGAGTTCACCCAATAATTCGAGAGTTGCATTGAAGGAAACTAAATTAAACCCTAGTTTACAAAAATGATGCACAATGAACTCACTGGGCCATGAAAACACTATGGAGAGGGACCAACATAGGGTAATGGCATTTCAAGAGATCAACAGAGTCGATGGCTCGTTGATCCAACCTCCGGTTGTCGAGTTATGTCTAGTTGAAAGTCACATGAAAATGTTGTTCAAGGACACTTGGTGACTCTCGGACCGAGAGAGAAAAAAAAAATGGAGCAGCAAGATTGCATGTCGTTGGCTTTGAAAAGTGTGTATTTCCAATGTCGATATGGGAACACTACCATGACTGACATGGTGGATGGTTTTGCATAGTTGAGCCACCAATTCAAGAGTTGCATTGAAGGAAACTGAGCAAAACCCTAGTTTATGAAACCGATGCATAATGAACTCACTGAGCCATGCAAATGTGGTGGATATGGCCCACTAGAGGTAATGGAATTCCAGGAGACCAATAGAGTCAACGGCTTGTTGATCCGACCTTCGGTTGTCGAGTTATGTCGAGTTGAAAGTCACATGAAAATGTCGTTTAGGGACACTTGGTGACTCTCGGTCCGAGAGAAAAAAAACAGATGGAGGAGCAATATTGCATGTCATTGGATCCAACAAGTTGTATGGCCAATGTCGATATGGGAACACTACCAATACTGGCATAGTGGAGGGTTTTGCAGAGTTGACCCACCAATTCTAGAGTTGCATTGAAGGAAACTGAGAAAAAATGTAGTTTACAAAAATGATGCACAATGAACTCACCGGGCCATGAAAACATGGTGGAGATGGCCCACCAGAGGTAATGTCATGCTAGGAGACTAACGGAGTTAACGGCTCATCGATCCGACCTCTATTTGTTGAGTTATGTCGAGTTGAAAGTTGTATGAAAATGTCATTCAGGGACACTTTGTGACTCTCGATCCAGGAGTGAAAACCCAAACAAAGCAGCAAGATTGTATGTCATTGGCTCCGACAAGTGTGTATTTCTAATGCCAATATGGGAACACTACCAATTCTGGAATGGTGGAGGGTTTTGCAGAGTTGACCCAACAATGCGAGAGTTGCAGGCCTACTCCAACTCGCCATAGAATGTTGACCAGGGATCCGATGGACAAACTAGTGGTTCCGTTGGGATTGTGGCATGGTATTATGGCTAGGGTGGCCTCCCACCAAACTCTACATGACCCGAGCATGCCTCTAGGCCATATTTTTCAAACTAGGGTTTCGCTCTAGTGGGGTCCATGCAACCCTGGAAACGGTGCACCGGCCCTACAAAACCATGTGCCAGGTGGTTGAGGATAGCGTTCCCATGGAGGCCATGCCGAAACACACCTGTATGTGCCAATGGATTTGGAAATCATCACCCATTTTGGTTTTTGGACATCGACCTTGAATTGGCCTGGGAATCCCTGAATGGATTTTGTAGGTCTACTACAACTCACCATAGAACGTTGACTGGGGATCCGATGGATGAACCATTAGTTATGTTGGGATAGTGGCATGGGATTATGGCCAAGGTGGCCTCCCACCTGACTCCAAACAACCCGAGCGTGCCTCCAGGCCAGATTTTGCAAACTAGGGTTTCGCTCCAGTGGGGTCCATGCAATTCTAGAAATGAAGCATCGACCCTGCAAAACCCTGTGTCAGGAGGCCAGGGGTAGTGTGCCCATGGAGGCCATGCCCAAACACACCTGTAGGTGCTGACAAATTTGGAAATTGCTACTCGGTTTGGTTTTTGAACCCTGACCTTTAATTGTCCCATGCGTCTCTGAATGGATTTTGCAGCCCTACTGCAACTTGCCATAGAACATTGATCGGGGATCCGATAAACAAACCGTCAGTTTTGTTGGGATCATGTCATGGGACTATGGCCAGGGTGGCCTCCCCCCCGACTTCAAACATCCCAGGCATGCCTCCACGCCACTTTATGTAAACTAGGGTTTTTCCCAAGTGGAGTGTAAGCACAATTACCCAATCTCATTCAATATAGCCATCTGGATCCTCTCTGTTCCTAATTGCCTCCATCAATCTCTCGTTCTATGAATGAGGCAAGAAGTAACGTACCTTGGTTGAGTTCTTGTTTGGCATTGTCTATAGATGGATGTTCATGCCAACAATCAAGTTTGTGAAGTGATAGACCACATAACTTGGTCTGTAATCCATGAATACATGCCCACTAGTTCTTCTTGATTTCCCATCTAGTGTAAGATATTCACCCTCAACCACCATTGAGCCAATAGGAAATTCATTACCTTCATCATCAATCAATGATCCATTCAATATTTGATTACCTCGAATGCATTGTGCCAACCAATAATCCATGCCCCATTCATTGTCTTTCAGGGCAACAACTGCATATATGTGTCCTGGTTGTACAAGATCTGAGATATGGTCGTTGTCTGTTGAAATCATTGACTCACCCTCCTCTAAGTGGGTTGTTTCAATGACTACATGTGGGTCTACTGCAAGTGACACGTGATCTCAATCATTAACCCAATCCATGCATTTGCATTCGTCCCATTCACCACGGCTACAAGGGTTGCAAAAGCAAGCAAGTTTCCACGTCCATATTTAAAATAGGGAGTTGTTTGAGCTTTGAACCGAATGAAATCCACGTGTTCCTTGTACTGTGCCGCAACTATAGGAATGGGATTGATTTATGTCAACCACATGCCAAAAATTCTTGAGCAACCTTCCTGCCCCTGTTGATGTATGTTGCACTTTAGTTCGATCTGACATTGTTGTAGAGCACCATTCAACTATGGATTTTGCATCTTTGATATGGGGGTTTCTGGTAAACCTCAACTCCTCCCTTCGTAGTGCGGTCTTGATGCATGCACCGGCCCCATCATGCTCACATTTGTCATGCTCAGTCTCAAAGTAGCTCCATATATGCGACACATTGTAAGTATTATGTAACATACTCATCCATTGGAAGACTCAAGAATTTTTCAACTGGCCCACACACCCATCTGACCATATCCAATGCAGATCCATCTATATATCTCCCTCCTTTAGCTAATCATAGAAAATTCGAAAAACAATGTTGCACATAATGCAGATCATGGCATTTTTCATCACTTATGTAAAATTTTGTCTCCTTATGTATTATCCTGTTGTTCATGCTGCTCTCAAGGACATGCCTATGTGTAATATGTACCATGATGCTTACTTGGTTGGAATGGTAGTGTTGACTCTGAATTTCATTTTGTGGTTGAAGGGTGTAGTTTTCTGCAAAATCCACAATTGAAAATATGGTCCCAATGGGAAAAATTTCCTTGCATTCTCTGTATTGCTCATCCTACCATCGCACTACATGCACATGTTGAACATACTGCTTGTAGAAATCCATCAAAAAATCACATACCCGTACCTATTTCCATGAAAACAAGGGTCATATTAGAATGTGACATTTAAAGAATGTATATGTATAAACTAAACATGTAAGAGGAAAAACATGCAATAATCATTTGCACCTGTGACTTCACCAATGCAATCTTTTTACTTTCCTTCGCACTATCTAATTGATAGGTTACGTACTTGAAGCTCTGCATCTCCACACTCATATTTCCAAATTGATGCTCATCGCTTCCATGAATGCAATGGTTCAAAAGAGAAAACCCACTGCACCTGGAACAATTCCCATATAGACATGATTTTCCATAGTATT
>LPNX010710987.1:11792-106109 GCA_001517045.1 Pseudotsuga menziesii
GCCCATATGGTCAATCCCACGTGCGACTGTTCGCTTGAGCATTGATTATATTGAGGTGACCTTAGTTGCCTTGCTTGGGTTATCGAGGGGGTACTTTGCAGGGGTTATTATGTGGGTGTCCCGACCAGGTTGGGGTCGGACAACACAGTTGCTATATGCGTTGAAGCTGAGGGCCACAATAATTGGTTACGAACCTCCGTGTATGGGAGTCTCAAACCTCTCCTAGGCAAGACATACCTGCTTCATTCCGAAGCTCACATATCCTACCCTTGTTTGCTTGTGATTGGCTTTAGATTATATTGGTGTATGCTCTGTGCACGTTAGCTTGCTTAGGGTTTGCGTAATTAGAGAGACTTTTTCATTTTTTGAGTCATTGTGGATTCGGGTGCGGCACCTCATCGTTCTCGTTGTTTAGCAGGACTTTCACCTTCTACATCTCCTCCTCCTTTAGGAGAGAGAAGCAAACGGTCCAGGTGGACTACTTCTCACATTGATTCACACACAATGGGAGATCATGAAGATTAAATTCCTGAGCTACCTTCTTCACTTCATGAGGTTAAAGAAGAAGAGCCTGCCCCTACATATGACCCTTCACCTTATATACCTACACACTCTGGGTATGATCTGTCACGTGATATACCTACACACTCTGGGTATGATCCTTCACGTGATATACCTACACACTATGGGTATGATCCCTCATCCACAGGTCGTCGGTATTGGATGCCGGGCAATGAGACTCATCATGAACCTGCGAGCACTAGTTATGGTAGTTATGATATGTCTAGTATTCCTACACATGATTCAGTACCGCATACCGAGTCGGAGTTTGAACCTAACACTATGCCTGGGGGCATTCCTAGTCACTTCCATGTGGAGAGATTTGGGAACTCAAGTCACATTGCACCCTCCATCCCGGTGGTGGAGGTCACATCACATGTTCCTCCTAGACCTAGTGCTAGTAGTCCTATTTGGATACCAGAGTCAAGATGAGTGACTGTAGGGAACACCACTTACGTTATCTCACATGTCCCTTCGTCCTCTATTCCTAGTTCTTCGAATGCTATTCCTATTCCTAGTTCTTCGAATGTTATTCCTCCCCCACATTCACGTGGTCCTTCGGGTCGGAATGTTGCTATGAGTCATGTGCGTACTGCTACTACTCGCGTCATTATGTCTTAGAGTCAAGTACCTCCTGTTGTATCAGGAGGTCGTATTCCTACTTCTGGAGGTCATATTCTTACTTTCAGAACGTCTATTCCTACTTATGGAGTTTCTCATGGGACATCTCATGGGACTTCTTATGGACCATATTATGGACCGCAGTATGCACAGAGTTATTCACCTTATGGGTACGGGTATCAACAACCTGCTTGCTCTCCGAATTATGGCTTTGTACCCCCACATAGTCAAGGTACACCACATTATGGTGCTTCCATGCCACCCTACATGGGTCAAACGGGAGGAGGATACTATGGCCATGGCCATGGTGGTTACGGTAATCAGTCCTATGTGAACCAAAATGATCAGGGAGCACCTCATAGACCTGCTCAACCTAGGCTCCCTTTCCTCGCAATGTTAAATCTGTCTGACTTATCGAGACTAACAAACGATCCGGTATCTTATGACCTGGCTTGTCCAGCTGTCCCTATGAAGCATCCCTCGGACATTCCCAAGTTCGAGGGCAAACCAAGAGAAGATCTGAGTGAACATGTTACTACATTTCACCTATGGTGCTCTTCTAACTCCTTACACAAAGATTCGATCTGTTTAAGGCTATTTAAACGCACCCTCACTGGGCCTACCGCGAAATGGTACATAGAGCTACCTAGGGGAGCATTCACTATGTTTGATGACCTAGCTATGAATTTTCTCAACCACTTCCAGCTACCAGTGCGTTATGACGTTGGCACGAAACTCTTGTCAACATTTCGGCAAGATAAAGCCACGCACATCTCGGACCACATCCAAGAGTGGCGTAGACGAAAGAGATTGATTAAAGCCTTCATACCGCTGGAGTTTCTCCTCGAGTGGTTCCTTAAGTCGTTACTGTCTTATATAACGAAAGATGTTTCTACATCCAGAGTTCAGAACGAGGAACAAGCCATTTTTAGGGCACAGGAATTGGACTTGATTTATGCTCAATCTGGTTTGTTATATGAGATCATTCCTAATGCTCCGTGTTCTAGTTTCGACCCTAAGGTCAAACCTGGACCACTTGTCGATGGCATTGTTGGTTGTACGAGTGCCAAACCTGCGGATTCGGTTGTGAAACAGGTCAGTCAATTATCTATCAACCAATCTGCTTCGGGACAAGCCACGGCTTCGTCTCAACCCACCCAAACGGCGAGTGTGCTTTCGGTACAATTGTCGGACCAGAAGGGTAACCAACAACCCAGAAGGAATAAGAAGAAGGGTAAAAACAATCGTAAGGGTGGGAATAAGAATGGGAATGCCAATTCTAATGATAAGAACGTCCGAAATGCTAGGGGCAACAAGCAGCCTAAACATAAGTTTATGTTCCCTTGCAAGTTATGTAAGGAGGACCACCTCACTCACTTGTGCCCTCGAATAGAAGAAGCATCGAGGTTCATAGCACAGGGCCCAATTGTGCTGACTAACCCTTTACCTCATAATCAAAATATGAATTCAAGGACCCATGATCAGTCTGGTGGGGATCAAGATACGCCGGAAGCTTGTAGTGGTCATGGTTGCATCAACATGGTGCGTGTTGCTAAGGTTGTGACTCGTGCGAATGGCTATGGTTCATCACAACCAGACCTTGGAAAGGAACCTGCTCCACCCAAGATTCCTTTGCGTATTGAAAAAACTATGGATAAACCTGAAGTTGCTCCTCGCATTCCTAAGGGATTCCTTAAGCGTTCAGGGCACAATCCTAATGCCTGAGCCGCCCAGAACTATTCTGTTGTCGAGGATTTGGGCCACACTCCTTGTGCAATGTCTGTACTCGAAGTACTTCAGAGTTGTCCTTCGCAAAGGAAAGCTTTGCTTTCTGCTCTTGGTGTTAACGATGATAATTCTTCCTCTGTCATCAAATTTGAAACCACAGGACTACAACCTCGCTTGCCTTACTATGTGTCTCTCTTGATTCATGTAGAATGTCTTAACAAAACCGTCAAACACACTGTGATTGAGGAAGGCGCTGCTGCTTCCGTGATGTCTTTGGTGTGTTGGAAGGGTTTGGGTTCCCCTGAGTTGTCTAAATCCGCTACCATGTTGACTGTGTTTGATGGTAGATCGTTTCGGCCGCACAAAATTCTTCCTTCTCTTAAGGTCCGTTTGGGAGGGAAGACCGTCTAATCGAGATCGAGGTGGTTGATGCACCCCTTGACTACAATCTGTTACTGGGTAGCAATTGGATGTACAATATGCAAGCCGTAGCTTCTTCTCTATTCCGAGTTGTATGCTTTCCATTTAATGGGAAGATAGTTACGATTAATCAAATGTCATTCAAGAATCCATGTGTTACCGCATCTTCGGGAGCTTCTATCCCGATTGTCGCGCACTCTCAGCCGACAACTGGGAGTGTGGGTGTGGGCATGTACCCATCCCTTATGGGATCATTTAGTTGTCCTACACCTATTCTCATGATCGAGTCTACTTCTGATGAGGCTTCGTCGTCATTGCGTTCGGTGTCTTTTTGCACCGCTCATATGGAAGATCCTTGGAATCTTCCTCCACCGAGTCCTTCGTGTGAGCCCATCGGAACGAATGTGCCGTTGCTTGCAACTATGATAGCATATCAAGCTAATCTTGGCTGTGTTGCAGAGCCTAGTCCTTCCTCTTCATAGACGGAGGAGGAGGACCCATATGTACTTCCTGCATGGGCAGTTCAGTCTTCTCACACACATAACTGCCTTGATAGTGTTTTTCCTTCAGATGAGGCTATTATTGAGGCTATGTCTGGGGTTGAGCCACCTTGGGAAGAGTTGCATCATAGATCTTATTTTCTTCCCGAGCTTGACCGTTTGGAGTGTGAAGACTTTAGGGAGATTCTTAGTGAGAGAATTGGTAGTCCCATGGTTCTGTTAAGCTCTCATGGTCCGATGGCTGATGGAAACATGGCGAATATATCTCCTACCATCCCTATCAATATCTCCTGTGATCTTGGCAAGATTGAGAATGTCTATATTGGGGCAGACTATTCCCATGCTGAGATTCAAGAGTATATCAAGCTGTTCAAAGAATTTCGTGATGTATTTGCTTGGTCATACGAAGAAATGCCAGGTATCGACCCTTGCATTGTTGAGCATGAAATTAAAACTTATCCCAATGCTAAGCCTGTTCGACAACACTTGCATGCGGTGAATCCTAGAAAAGCACCCGTGATTAAGGCTGAGATAGAAAAACTATTGAATGCCGGTTTTATCTATCCCATTCCCTTGACGGAGTGGGTTTCAAACCCCGTTCCGGTTGATAAGAAGCAGGGAACGATCCGCATATGCACTGATTTTCGTGACTTGAATCGTGCATGTCCTAAAGATAATTTTCCCACACCATTTATCGATCATTTTTCGGATGAGTGTGCGGGAAGCGAGGTATTTTCCTTTATGGACGGCTTTTCAGGATACAATCAGATACAAATCAAACCTGAGGACCAACATAAGACTGCCTTTATTTGTCCTTGGGGTACCTTTGCATATAGGAAGATGCCTTTCGGCCTTGAAAACGTCGGAGCCACTTTTCAGCAGGCTATGACCTTGATTTTCCATGATCTCAAATTGATTATTGAATTTTTTTTGGATGACCTTGCTGCTCATTCTCGTCAGAGGATGCGTCATTCCTACCATTTGAGATTAGTGTTCGAAAGGTGCTGCCATTATTTGGTCAGGTTAAATCCTCACAAGTGCATCTTTTGCATGAAGTTTGGTCGCTTATTGGAGTTCATTGTCTCCAAAGAGGGTATAAGAGTCGACCCTTTGAAGGTTGAGGCAATACTTCAATTGTCTCCCCCGAGAAACATTAGACATCTTCAATGTTTGCAAGGCATGGCAAACTTCTTATGGAGATTCATCGCGAATTTTGCCAATTTGACTAGAGGCTTTATGCATCTTTTGAAGAAGGACACTACCTTTTACTGGGATGAGCGAGCCCAGGAGTCCTTCGATGCGCTTAAGCGAGCCTTAGCATCGGCCCCGGTAATTAGTCCACCCAACTATAACCGTGACTTTCTACTTTATGTGGCCGCGTCCATGGAGACGATGGGTATGGTTTTGGTTCAAGAGGATGAGGAGCTCCAAGAGCATGTCATATATTATCTTAGCCAAAACCTTATAGATGCGGAGATCTGTTATTCCCATGTGGAGAAGCTTGCCTTAGCTACTGTTCATGCGGTTCAAAGATTGAGACACTATATTCTCCTTCGCCAGACCTTGGTGGTTTCCCATGTCAATCCTCTTCAGTTCATCCTCACTAGAAGGATGATAGGGGGAAAGTATAATAAGTGGATTGTCATCTTGCAAGAATTCTATCTCGAGTTTTTTTTGACAAAATCGAAGAAATCGTTGATTTTTGTGGAGCTTATATATGATTTCCCGAGCAAGGAGGAGGAGGAAGCTTGTGAAGATATGTTTGTCGATGAGCACATCTTCTTAATTTCAACTTTGGATCCATGGTATGGAGATATCATCATATATTTACAAACATTGAAGGTCCCTACTCACCTTTCACGGGATGAACGATGACGATTACGTCATGTATCCAAGAGTTACCTCATAGTGGATAACACATTGTACCACCGTGGGGTAGATTCCATTTTACGTCGTTGTTTAACTCACGAGGAGGCTGAGCTCGTGCTAAATGATTTCCACAGAGGGGTGTGTGGTGGTCATTTATCTGGGCTTTCTACAGCCCAAAAAATCTTGAGAGCGGGTTATTTCTGGCCATCGATCTTTAAAGATTGTGTCAATGTGGTCAAGAAGTGCCACCCTTGCGAGGTGTTCACACGTAATATGCGCTCGCATCCTGCCCCGTTACATCCAATTATCACCGCCGATCCCTTCACTAAGTGGGGGCTTGATTTCATGGATTGCAACCCAGCTTCAGCTGGGGGGCATCATCATATTATCTTGGCTGTTGATTACTTCATGAAATGGGTTGAGGCTATGCCCACAATTAAATCCGACGGTGAGACAGCCGCTCACTTCGTATTTAACCAGATTATTACTCGGTTTGGTATTTTGAAAGAGCTTGTAACTGACCATGGTAGGCACTTTCAGATTCGGATGATGGAAGAGTTGGCCTCAAAGTTAGGGTATAAGCAAGAACACTCTTCTTCATATTACCCTCAAGCGAATGGACAGGTTGAAGCAGTGAACAAATCACTCAAGTCCATTCTCCAACGAACCATCGCACAAAGCAAGACCAATTGACATATCATGTTATATCCTGCTTTGTGGGCTTATAGGACCGCGGTTAACACTGCCACCGGTTTTTCTCCATATCAGCTTATACATGGAGTGGAGTCTGTATTATTGGTTGAGTGCGAGATCCCTTCTTTGAAGCTAGACATAGAGCTCTTACCGAATACTTCCTCATTGGAGGAACGTTTGGTCCATTTAGAGCAGCTTGATGAGCAACGTCGAGATGCTTTAGTGGCTCTAGAGGTGAATAAGTGTCGTGTTAAGGTCTAGTATGATAAATCTGTCCGTCCAAGGAAGTTTAGTGAGGGAGATTTGGTCCTTTTGTGGGATCAAGCTAAAGAACCCTCGGAGGCAGGAAAATTCAACCCCATGTGGCATGGTCCTTACAGGGTTAAATGTGTGTTAGAGAAGGGCGCTTATGAGCTAGTAGATTATGAAGGGATGACCTTGGCGGAGCCTAGAAATGGGCTCTATCTTAAAAAGTACTATGCATAATTTTCAGCCAGGGCTGACTATTGTATATTATTGTACAACATTTTGCATAATTAGGTTTTTCTTATGGTGATCGAGTTTGTTGATTAGCTTCCATTTCTTATGGAAGATATCAATGGAGTCTTCCATCTATATAGGATTCGCGGATGGTGCAAGCCGTCACACTCAACACTCAGCCTCTGCTGCTTGGGTGATTTATATTCCTATGGGTCAGGTATTGTCTTCAGGAGGCGTATGTTTACGGCCTTCTTCAAACAATGTTGTTGAATATAGTGTCGTTATTGAGCTTCTACGAGATGCCATTTCACATGGTGTTCTATCTCTTGAGGTATGTCTTGATTCGGAGTTAGTAGTGTCACAGCTTAATGGCTTGTATCATGTTAGAGATATAACATTATTACGGAGATTCTTACGTGTGAGATTGTTAGAATGACAATTTGACAACATAACATACATACATGTTCCAAGAATTTATAATCAAGTTGCTGACTCATATGCGTTATAACTATGTGTTAGATTGGCATTTGTTTCATAGACAGTAAGCTCATCACAAACATACATTTTTACACATGTAAATAAATAAACCGATCATCATAAAAGTTTTTCATTAAAACATCCAAAATGTGATAATACATAGTGTCATAATACAAAAATGGGGCTTCCGAGCCACCAAAATATAAATACATGGTAGTACAAAATGTATCACTCCTAGGTATCTAAGCCTAGGGAGGAGGAGGGGGGTTCTGATCGTGGAATGTCACCACGGCTCTAGCTAGTCATTTAAACAATCGCACCCATGCTCGTGGCACACCCACCACCTGACGCTGCATGGGTACCCTATGTGTCAGCCGCACGAAGTTGGTATGAATGCTTTGGAGCATCCGCTCCGCATCCACACCCATAATATCATCTCCTCTTCCCCTCTGTCTATGACGAGGGAAGCCTTCAGGCCGTTGTGGTCCTACATCTGCATACATATGATAGGATGTCATTATGTGTTGGCACGCAAAAGCATGTCTTTTTGATTCCATATATCAAAAAACACAAAAAATTAAATAACTCAAAAATCTTAAAAAGAGGGTTGGGATTCGTTACCAATGTCACTGTATGCCGATCCTGGTGGTAATGGCATGTCGGGGTCTCCCCGAAAATCTATCCCCGGATAGGGGTAATCATCGATGGCAACTATCTGTCGTCACCACCATGGAAAGAAATCAGCTGGATACGGGTTGGACACCCTACCTCCACCCAGTCTGCGCATCGCATCTGCCCAACATCGTTGGGCCGGATCTCGAACCCTATGAAGAGGAAATTCAACTCTAGGGCTCAATCCTGGAACACGCTCAAAGAAAAGCGTGCTCAGTATGCTACTGAAACTGAAGTTTTGTACTCTGCCCATCTTGCACTCATTGATCTGGTGTTTCATGTTGCCCAGTAGTGCAGTGCTCCAATCGTACACCGTGGGTCTCACGCACTCCACTGCATAGAACATCAGAGGCCATGAGGCCTGGTGGAGTGAGGCTAGCCCTGCTATCCTGCCCAGTGTCAATAGTATGGCCTTTAAGCCTAGCACCTGTATGGAGTTAGTTGGGATCTAACTCCCGACCTTCTCCATGTCCAGATAACAATACACGACTATGTACTCATCTATGGTGAGCCACCTCCGGGCCCACGAGATCGTAGATTCACCACTTCCCCCCGTCGAAAAAGTCCACTAATAAAGTAATTGTCCTCCACTTCTATGGTGAGGGACATCCCATCGATCTAGAAAGACTCTGAGTCAGGATCCCAATAGTCTACTAGCATTTGCAACAGTCTTGGTTTGGCTCTTAAGCCACCAAGACACCAAAACTTGTAGAGCCCGCATGCACGAAGAGCCTGTTGTGCCATCAGATCACCACGTACTGCTCCTTCTACATCCCTGTGCTCACGTTCTCTCCATTCTAGAACCATCCTGCACATGTAAATCAAGTTTGGGTCATTAGAAGTCTTTAAAAAACTTGACCGTAGCCGCATACGCGATTGTTTAGCAAACAGTTGCGTATGTACGCGACTTTGAGGGATTTTTCCGCGTATATCCAGCCCTATACGCGGGAAAATCCTCGATTTCTGCGTGGGCCGAGGCGCACACTATAGGATGGCCTAGAAATCAAAATTGACCTTGAATAATTGAAAATTTTACATGAAAATGAAAGCTCATGGCATGGGAAATTACCTGGAAAAAACGGTGTCAGATTCCGTCAGCTGGATCTCCCGGAATTCGCATTTGAAGTTCTGAGCTCAATTGGGTAAAAATTTCAAATGTTATATAATGTTTTGAATTTTTTATTATTTATAAAAAAAAATTCAATTTTTACCCCCTTTTCTATAGTTTTGGACCGTTTCTAATCCTTTTGGACTGTTTTTGACTAATATATGATGTAGAAGACCGTTTTGAGCACCGTTTCGACCATTGTTTTGACCCGTTCGTGCCAATTTCAGGTATCATGTCTAAACTGGCATATAGGTTAGGTTTCACCACCGTTTTCATTTTGCATGACCTTATGACCGTTTCATCATAACCATAGGTACAAACCCATTCTATCTTGTCACGGAACCTTCTTGTTGTTTTAGAAGTGGCATGTTTTGAATGGCAGAGTTTGACCTTACATGGGTACCCTAGTTAGCACCTTATTTGCATTTGGTGCCCATGCCGACAGGTTTGTCCTTTAGGGTGTGGGAGTCTGTTGTATAGTATTGCCATGACATTTCGCAAGAGCCTCATACTCCTCTTGATATTTTGTTGGCCTATTTCCCCTAGACTCCCTTATGTCAAGTTGTAATTGCATTATCATGAGCTTTGCTTGCCTCATTTGAGCCTTATGCCGGCTTCCTTGACTTTGAGTATCATCCATATAGCCCGAGCTTGTCTCATGTCTAGCCACGCAGAGCCATTTTGTATATCCTTTGCAGCTTGATTCCCTATTCTTACCGGGAGGGGGCTTTCCCCCGAGTGTCGCTATCCTACACATGTGTCCTTGCATTAAGCATAGGTATGTTCCACTGCTTGGAACTAGTTTGTTTTCCCATTTGACACTCGTCTCCTCCTAGTCTGTAACTTTAAAGCAATTTTATTCTTTTTTCAAGCTTTTCAAATATTTGAAAAAGTCCAAAAAAAAATTAAAAAACCAAAAAGCCGGATAAGGAAAGATGTTATCTTTGGCAGCAGTCGAGTCGTCTCGCCTTCAAACAGAGCATTGTGTGTCACATCCATTGGTTGGGTTAATAGTTTGACTTTAGGAGTTGTACTCGTTTATCTGAGTTTATCTCCACTAACTAGTTAAGCTTCCAGTCCCTATGGAGCCTCTGTCGATGCCTCCTATGTCGTAGAGATGTCCCAGTTTTGCATATCGAGTCTATGCTGCCTACATTTAGTCACCATTCACCTCTATGCTCTTGTTCAAAGGAAGTTGAAACCTAAGTCGGCCATTCCTCGGTTATCTTGACTTTGCATGTTGGCCATTCTCGGTACAGTTACTGGTTCGTGCACCTTATGGTCGAGTCCTTCCACATTATACAGCATTGCTGAGTACCTCGTGTTGGATGATGGGGGATGCATTAATGCCCTCCTTCCAGCAGATTTCATCCCATCGACTTCAAATCATTTATTCTGGGATAGGAATCTAGAGTCGTTTTTGAGTGCCTTAAGACTTCCAGTCATCAGTGGCAGGTTCTCTCACCATCGACAGTTTTTTGGGAATACATCAATGTCTCCTGATCGATGGATTCTCTCAAGTGTTCAACCTCAACACATTTATTCACACTTGTTAGTTTGCACTCTAGTACCTTGATTCCCATTTTCGTTATCGGTGGGTGATCTCTCATCTATTAACGGTATACATCAATGACTGGTAATCAAATGATGGACTACTATGTTCGACCTCGACACGTCTATTCACATAGTAGGACATGTACTCATTGTGGTTTGTGTAGAAGACCTTCCAGATTGGTGGCATCTCTTATATGCTACCTCCTTGATCGTGCCAGTGTTCATGAGATTTCAGCTCTCGTGACTTGATTCCAGTATATGTCAGACATTTCCAGCCATTATGGAGATCTTGATCCATTATATATCTTCAGTCTTCATGGAGATCATGATCCTTTGTATATCTTCATCATGGAGATTCTGAGATTCATTATATTGTACGTGGCGATGACCACATATTTCATATTGTATCATGCTTATTCATGGTCATTGTACTCTTATGTAGTCGGGACTGCTATATGTATTTGTAGTTATGTGCAGATTTGTATCATTGTATAGTGTTGATTGGATGGCTGGTTCTTCCACTGGGTTCTTCATCACTTCACTTCTGCGATGGACTTATAATGTATTTCAGCCATCGTATGACCCCTCTGACCTCACACATTAGGAGGCATCTGTTATAGTTGATTTTACCAGACATGGTGAATCACATTTTCATGGCCTTCCTTGTCCCTCTGCAGACTCCATGGACCATTTTTGTTCCTTTCATGTTTCCAAGATCATCCCTAAAAACATGTCAAAATTGCCATACGCGACTTTTAAACCCTTTCTCGCGTATATACGCGGGTTTGACCCCTAAAACCGCGTACATCGGGATGTGTGCAAAAGGCCAAATTCTTTTGGAGTTTTCCTTGATGTGGATCCGACTCACTTGTCTCCTGGCCTTCCATATGCCTTGAGATCACTCAGATTTGACCTTTCATTACCCCATTGAAGAGCTATATAAGGAACCCTTTGGATACATTAAAGGCATGAGGAATTGAGAGCAAGAGAACTATAGTCCATTGTTGACGGAACTTGTGCTTGAGTCTACATCTCTTTGTCCCTTGGAGCACTTTTGTGTTCTTCCTAAGCTTTCCCTTTGCTTGTGAGCTTGCTATCGAGAGATGGAGGATTGAAGTGGTGGAGGCCCAAGTGGGGGACTTAGTTTCTCCGATTCACATACGTGTCGACAGAGGTTGTATTCATTGTAATCTCTGATTTTATATTAATAGAAATATATTTTCTTGTCAATAATGTGTATTTGAATGAATATTTGATCCATGGATGATTTCAAATGCTTATATGTTATTGATTATATATGTTAGAGTAGATCTAACACGATTATATATAGCATGCTTGTCTTGTTTATTGAATGTTGAGGAAGCCATTTATCAATTCAAGCTGGAGTTGGAAAGCTCAACGGGGATCTACATCAATTGTCCGGAATAAGGTATGAATCGAGATCCTTTAGTGTTAGATATTTGGTTTCTCTTGCATATAGGAAATGATTGATTTCTGGAGTCAAGCTGTCTATTGTGGTACCCCAAGCCATAGGAATTTCTCTCCGTAACAGCCACAATATTTACTAAACTAATAAAGCTTGTAAACAAGAGAGTTAGTAAATGAAGAAATGTAGGGAAAAATAATAATTAGAAATGGAGAACGTAAGACTAGGGACAATTAATTAAAGGGATAATAAATAAACAAAGTATAAAGGGAAAAGGTGATGTACCCATTAGTTATTTATTTATGATAACCATTTTAGGACTGGCAAGGGGTGTATTTTTTATGGGTTCTCTGATAACCCGGACTTCATGGAAGTTAGTTATGTTTCCCCTAGTGTTCATGGATATGATCTTCGTCCTAGATCCAGTTCCAGGGTTTATTCTTTAGATTTGCAAAAGGTTGGGTTAGGATCTGATCCTTCACTATAGCACATACGTCTTAGGAGCATAAGATCTTTGCTTTCATCAACTAAGGAACGGGTCATTCATGAAGTCAAATCCGAGAAGCAATCTACCATTCAAGGGACTCTTAGAGTTGGTCATCCATGTACCAGGGTTACCCAATTATTTTTATGTCCTTTGATGTTAGGGGGTTGGGTCTTGCCTCTAGAAAGCTCGCTATGAAGAGAATAATAATTTAAAATAGATGTTCAGCTATATTGGTTCGAGAATCTATGGTTGTGGGTGGCTCTATCATTATGAATATGATTTTTTTTTTCAACAGTATGGGAGTTTGTGATTGTTGATGCGTCTGGTTGATCTGAAGGTCTCATAACTAGTTGGAAAACCAACGAGTTCTTATGTCTAAACAAATGGGCCATACATTCAGGTATTGGCACAAATTTGTTCTCCATGGAGACAGGTCTTTATTACCTTATTATTAATATATATGGTCCCTACCAATAGAGGGTGGCTTTCTAGGAGCATATTTATGGTGTTAATTTCCCGATGGTGGATAGGATCATACTCATGGGTGATCTTAATTTCTCTCTGGGTGAAGGTGAAATGTGGGTGTTATAAACGATTTTACCACAATTGGTAGATCACACTTTTATGGCCTTCCATGTCCCTCTACAGACTCTTTAGACCCCCTTTGCTCAAAAGAAACTTTGATGTTCCAAGAAACACCTCAAAAAATCCCTATTTATGTGTATACATGGGTCACAAGCTTACATCTCACATGTACATACAGCTTGTCCCACTGTGACTCGCGTACGGGAAATATGCCCCAAAATAAAATATTTTGGAGTTTTCCTCATTGTGTCACGAATAACTTGACCTTTGGCCTTCCATATGCCTGGAAACGTTTCGACTCGACCCTTCACTTCCTATTGAAGGGCTATATATTGGGCCCCTTAGATACATTGGAGGAGGAGAATTGAAGAGAGCAAGGAAACTATAGTTCACTTGTGCCTGATTCACATATGCTTGAGTCTGCATCCCCTTTGTACTTGTGAGCATCCATATTGTTCTTCCCAAGATTTCCTTTACATTATGAGCTTGCCATTGAGATGGAGGATTGAAGTGGTGGAGGCCTAAGCGGAGGACTCCGTTTCTCTGTTTCGACGAGGTGCCGATAGAGGTTGTCAATTGTATCTATGTTCATTATTAATAGAAATATCCATTTCTCGTCTCTCATACATTGTATGTGTGTAACTATGTATGATCTTTATCCATGGATGATGTAGTTACTTTGATTTATATATATTGGTTTTATATATGCTAGAGTAGGCATAACACTTTTACATATGTCATGTTTTCCTTATTCGTTGTTGTTGAGGATGAATTGCAGGTACAAGCGTGGTTGAAAAGCTCAACGGGGATCGACTACAACCTTCTGGAATAAGGTACACCTTCCATCCCTTAGTGTTGGTTCTTTTTATCTCTATTGCATATGGAAATGGGTTTATTTCTGGTGTCATTCAGTCTATTGTGGTCCACCCCAAGCCATAGGAAATCTTCTCCGTAACATAATTGGCGACTCCGTTGGGGAGTTCCTTGTTTTCTTTAGGGTTTGGGTGCACGATGTGTTAGAATTGCTCTCCATTTCTCTGAGTTTCTATGTCAGGTTTTGAAATGTGTAAGCCCTTGGGTGTCCTTATGAAGTAATTTGGATCTTAACCTTGTTTTTTGCACATTCCTCTTGCTATATGTAAGTCATAGAAGTCTCAGTCACGTATACACGCGGGTTGTTGTACTAACAGACGCGTATACATGCGGTTTTTCTTTGAACAATCATGTATGTCCCTCCTTTTGAGTGAGTGCTTGATGTTTGAGAGATGTTGGGTGGGTTCCGAGTGTTGCTGAGTCTTCTTGGGTGCCTTTGGTGTCTGGTTGCTGCTTATGTTCTGACCATAGACCTTTTTTTCTCTTGCTTTTTATTTAAGAGTTGTTCTTGTCATTTTTATACTTTTTGTTTTGGTATTAGCGCATTATACCTTTTTATCTCAGTCTCTTGTTTGGCTGGTGTTTGATACTTGCTGCAGAGTCTAGGAGTTTTAGAGTCTTTCTATTGCATTCACATATAATTTATTTCAAAAATACAAAAATATATTATTTTGGAATGCTTATGCATGATGCATTTGCATGGATTAGTACTTGCATTAGGTTTTGCTTAGTTGAATAGTGATCAGGCTTTCATATAGGAAACATTGCATTGAAATTTGAAGGAAAAAATTATGCATCTCATGTAGTGGCATACCCTTTTCCTCATAATCAAAGACAAAATGCACTTGGCATTGTTTGTTAGGCGTGCATATTTACTTCCCTGCTGAGTCATAACATCACTAGTTGCACGATCATTTTCTTTGAGTAATTCCAGCCTTAAAATGAACGCTTAATTTAAAATAATTACACTTTTTATTTGATAGTTGTGCATCAACAAGCTTAGGTTGTAGAGTCTTGGAAGAGAATGCCGTGAGTAAATTTTTCCAAGACTACAAAACAAAACATTTAGGTGTCTGTCCAGGTGAGAGAGAGAAATCCTTGGTATAATTAGTGTTCTCAAGAAGCTCCTCTTACACATGAGTTAAGCACAAGGCAGCGTACACGTTTGTGGTGGGGATAGCCCCTTGCCACTCTCTGTGCAACATCAAATATACTTCCAAGATCTTATTCATATCTGGGGGATTTTGAGGTACATTTGGTGCTTTGGTGCTTTCAAGCTTCAGGATTTGTTACCTTGCCCATACGGTAGATCCCTCCTGTGACTGTCTGCCTGAGCATTGGCTATATTGGGGTGACCTTAGTTTCCTTACCTAGGTATTGCAGGGGGTACTTGCAGAGGTTATTCTGCGAGTGTCCTAGCCAAGTAGGGGTCGAAAAGCAAAGCCGCGTTATGCATTGAAGCTAAGGGCCACTATAATTTGTTACGCACCTCCACTTGTAGTGTATAGTAGTCTAAGGCCTCTCCTAGGTGAGACACACCTGCTACATTCGGGAGCTCATTTATCCTCCCTCTTGGCTTGCTTGCATTGGCTTAGATTTTCTTAGGAGTGTGATATTTATGCGCTAGATTAATTTAGGGTTTGCTATTGGTTGAGCTTGTTTTATTTTATGTAGTCATCGTGGAGTGAGGTCCAACACCCCACCATTCTCACCATTTGGAAGGGATTTCACCTTGTGGATCTACTACTCCTCCTCAAAAGAGGACTAGATATTCTAGGCATATTCATACACACTTTGATTCACACACTGCTCTCATGAGTACTACATTTGAGCACACAGAGCTCTCTCCTTCGCCATCTTTCGAGATGGGGAATGTGACTCATCTGAGATCTGGGACTCAGGTTGAGACCGATCCTCACAGGACTAGAACTTCTGACACTTCACAACCCTAGATGTCAGATTTTGTAGTTGCTTTTGGAAGGACTTCCTCGCGAAGGTCGAGTGAAGAGACTCACCATGTTCCCTCTAGCTATGGACCTTTTATATTTAGCATGCCGGATATGACTGATAGTTTTCTGTCATCTGCCGTAGATCATGGTATAGGTCCTAATGTTGTGCCTGGGGGCACTGTCATTCCTTTCCATGCCAATAAGTTTGGTGGTGGTCATATTGCACCTTCCGCACCATTTGAGGGAGGATATTCATACCCGTCATCCAGACATAACACTAGGATTCCCTTTCATGGAGGTGACCCTAGACATGTGAACGTTAGAAGTACATCCTATATTCCTTCGTCCACTAGACCTGTTCCTTCGAATGTGTTTCTCATGACACACCCTCCTCATAACTTGCACGGTCCTTCAGGACAGAGTGCTGCCTATGACCATGTTGTTCCCTCATCTGTCGGTACTTTTGTGTCGGGAGGTTACGTGCCTCCTTATATATCTGGGGGGAAACCCTTTTACCAACCTTATAATTATGGTTATACATCGCCCCACTCTCAAGGCATACCGAATTATAACATCCCCGTGCATCCTTTTATGGGTCATGCAGGAGGAGGTTACTATCCGATTGGCTAAGGCCACAGTTTTTATAAACACCAACCCTAAATGAATTAATCTTGTCAGGGAGCATGGAATCCCATGGCACAACATATGCTCCCTTTATTAGCTACATTGAATTGGCACGACCTGTCGAAATTGACCAATGATCTGATTTCTCATGATCCTATGTGGTCGGTTGTTCCCGCTAAACTTTCTTCAGACATTCCTAATTTTGAAGATAAGGCTGGTGAGGACCCTGGAGAGCATGTTACCATGTTCCACATATGGTGCCCTTCGAATTCTTTGAATCACAATTCTATTCGCTTGAGATTGTTTCAACGCACCCTCACGGGACCTGCGGCGAAATGGTGTATAGGGTTTCCTGGGGGCACATATTGGATGTTCAATGATTTAGCCTTGACCTTTTTGAACCAATTTCAACTACCAGTACGTTATGATGCTGGTACCAAACTCTTGTTGACATTTTGGCAAGACATAGCCACACATATTTCTGATCACATTCAGGAGTGGCATAGACCGAAGAGGTTGATTAAGGCCAACATTCCACCTGATTTTTTATTGGAATGGTTCCTTAAGTCGTTATTGCCTTATATCGCGAATGATGTTTCAACGCATCCGGAGTTATGAATGAGGAACAAGCTATTTTATAAGCTCAACAATTGGACTTGATTTATGCTCCGTCTAAGCTCTTATATGAGATTATCCATAATGCTCTATGGTCCAATTTCGAGCCTAAGTTTAAACCTGGACCACATGTCGATGGCATTGTTGGTTTCGTAAGTACTAAAGTCAGAAACCAGGTTACGAATCAAATGAGGAATTTGTCTAATAACCAACCTACGACCAGATAAGCTACAACTTCGTCCAAACCCACCCAAATGACGGATGTTATTTCAGTACACTCGTTGGACCAGAAGGGTAAACAACAGCTCGGATGAAATAAGAAGAAGGGAAGAAACAATAAGAGAGGTGGGAATAGGAAGGAGAACTCTAATGATGACAAGAACGATAGTGATGTTGGGGGGGACAAGAAGTTTAAACTGAAGGTTGAATTCCCTTGTAAGCTTTGTGGGGGAGACCATCTTACTTACTTCTGCCCTCGTATCGATGAAGCCTCAAAATTCATTGCATAGAGCCTAGCCATGTTAACAGATCCTTTACTGCATAACCAAAATATGAATTTGAGGAACGTGGACTCCAGAAGCGCTTCTAGTGGAAATCAAAACCCGTCGAATGCTAAAGGTGGCCATGGTTGTATCAACATGATGTCGGTCTCTAATTTTGTGAGGCGTGCTAAATATTATGGTTTGTCGCAAACCGATGTGGGGAAAGAGACTGCACCTCCTGAGTTTCCTTTGCATATTGACAAGCCTGAGGTTATACCTCGCATTCCTAAAGGAGCCCTAAAGTGCTCAGGGCACAATCCTAATGCTCGAGCTGCCCAACACTATTTTATTGTCGGGGATTTGGGTCAGACTCCTTGTACAATGTCATCTCTTGAAGTCCTTCAGACTTGCCCTTCGCGAAGAAAGGCCTTATTGAATTCCCTTGGGATGGTTGATTCTCATCCTACCATAGTGATTAGATTTGAAACCCATGAGGTCCACCCTCGCTTTCCTTACCATGTGGCTTTATTAGTCCATGTGGAGTGTATGAACAATACAATCAAACGCATAATGGTTGATGACGGTGCTGCGACCTCTGTGATGTCTCTAGCATGTTGGAAAGGTCTTGGTTCACCTCCATTATAGAAATTCGAGACCATATTGATTTCCTTTGATGGACGTTCTTTTCGACCACATGGTATACTTCCTTCTCTTCACCGTGTCCATCAAGGTCGAGGTGGTTGATGCGCCCCTCGATTACAACATTTTACTGTGCCGTAATTGGATTTACAATATGAGAGTGATTGTGTCTTCCATCTTCCGTGTTATTTGCTTCCCTTTTGAAGATCGTATTGTCACGATCGAGCAAATGTCCTTGGATAATTCGAGTACGTCAACATCTCCAGGATCCACCATCCTGGCTATTGATAATTCTTAGCTAGAAACTGAGAATGTTGGTGTGGGAATGTATCCGTCTTTGATGGGATCTTTTAATATTTCTACACCAATCCTTACTATAGGTTCCACTCTTGGCAGTGAATCCTCGTCGCTGAGTTTGTTCCCATTTCGCACTATGTATTTGGAGGACCCTTGGACTCTCCCTTCTCCGAGATCTTTGGATGAATATCCTAGACCTACCAAGACGAAGATGACGTTATCTACAGTGGAGATTGCTTATCAAGTTACTCTTGATCCCGTTGTAGACCCTAGTCCACCCTCTTCATGGAAGGAGGAGGAGGACACATTTGCACTGTTTACTTGGGTAGTTGCTTCGTGGCACTCACATGAGTTCTTCGATGACGTTTTCCTTTAGATGAAGCGATTCCCAAGGCCATGAATGGTTTGGAACGACCTTGGGAAGATTTACACCATCACTCTTACCTCCTCCCATAGCTTGAACAAATCGAGTGTGATGACTTTAGGACGACCCTTGGTGAGAAGGTTGGTAGCCCCTAGGTCCCATTAGGCACTCATGGTATATATCCCGAAGGGAACATGGCAAATTTGTCACCTACAATCCCTATCAACATTTCTCGAACTCTTGGAAAGATAGAAAACGTTTACATTGGGGCAGATTGTTCTCTCGATGATATTAGGTATACACTGCGCTCTTTAAAGAATTGTGTGATGTTTTCACTTGGTCATATGACGAGATGCCGAGAATAGACCCTCAGATTGTTGAGCATGAGATCAAGACTTATCCTGATGCTAAGCCAGTTCGACATCATTTACGCACGATGAATCCCCGTAAGGCGCCTTCCATTAAGGCAGAGATAGAGAAGCTACTCAAGGCTGGCTTTATCTATCTGGTTCCCTTGATTGAATGGGTATCCAACCCTGTTCTTGTTGATAAGAAGCAGGGAACCATCCAAGTATGCATTGAATTTAGAGACCTGAATAAGGCTTGTCCTAAAGATAACTTTCCCACACCATTATTTTTTCATATTTTGGATGAGTGTGTGGGAGGCGAGGTATTTTTGTTCATGGACGATCTTTCAGGATACAATCATATTCAAATCAAACCTGAGGACCAACACAAGACAACTTTCGTTTTTCCTTGGGGCACTTATGCATACCGGATAATGCCCTTCGGATTTAAAAACGTCAAAGCTACGTTTCATCGGGAAATGGCATTTGCTTTTCATGACCTTAAGCGAATTATTGAAGTCTATCTGGATGATTTAGATGCTCACTCTCATTTGAGAGTGGATCACCCAGACCACTTGCGCTTGGTTTTCGAGAGATGCCACCGTTATCAAATCCGATTGAACCCTAAAAAATGCATCTTTTGCATGAAAGTAAGTCGATTATTGGGATTCATCATTTCTAAGGAGGAGATTAGGGTCGATCCTCTTAAGGTTGAGGCAATACTTCGATTGTCTCCCCCTCGCAATATTAGACATGTTCAGAGTCTTCAAGGGATGACTAACTTCTTACAGAGGTTTGTTGTCAACTTTTCCAATTTGAACAAGGGATTTATGCACCTTTTGAAGAAGGACACTCCTTTTATATGGGATGAGATAGCCCAGGAGTCCTTTGATGCATTGAATAAATCCTTGGCATCAGCCCCCATGCTTATTCCACCTTACTATAGCCGTGATTTCTTGTTATATGTGGTCATGTCTCAAGAGACGATTGGGATGGTTTTGGTTCAAGAGGACAATGAGCTCCAAGAGAATGTTGTCTACTATCTTAGCCAAAACCTTATTGATGTTAAACTTTGTTATGCTCATGTTGAGAAGCTAGCTTTAGCGACCATTCATGCGATTCAACGGTTGAGACATTATATACTCCACCAAAATATGGTTGTGGCTCATATTAATCCATTTCACTTTGTCCTAACCAGATGGATGATAAGAGAAAATATAATAAATGGATTGTTATCTTCCAAGAGTTCGATCTCGAGTTTGTTTCAGCAAAATCGAAGAAATCGTTGGTATTTGAGGAGCTCATGTCAGATTTTCCTATTTTGGATGAAGCTAAGGTTCATGAATATTCTTTTGTTGATGAGAGTATCTTCCTCATCTAGACCGCGAACCCTTGGTATGGTGACATCATAGTATATTTACAGACTTTGAAGGTCCCTCCTCACCTCTCACGGGATGAGCGTTGATGTTTACGACATGTTGCTCAGAATTACCTCATTATCGGTGAGACTTTGTATCGTCATGGGGTGGATTCCATTTTACGTCAATGTTTGAGTCATGAAGAGGTCGAGGTGGTCCTGAATAATTACCACAGTGGGGCATGTGGTGGTCATTTATCTGGGCTTGCTACAACTCAAAAAATATTGAGAGCAAGTTATTACTAGTCGTCAATCTTTAAAGATTGTGTTAATGCGGTCAAGCAGTGCCACCATTTCCCAAGTGTTTGCACGGAACATACCTTCACATCCCCCCCCGGTTGCACCCTATTACTAGTGTTGGTCCCTTGACTAAGTGGGGGGTTGACTTTATGGATTGCAACCCAGCTTCGGCTGGGGGGAACCATCACATTATAGTGGCCATGGATTACTTCATGAAATTGGAAGAGGTTATGCCTACTATCAAATCCGACGGTGAGACGGCCACTCACTTCATGTTCAATCAGATTATTACTCGGTTTGGTATCCTGAGAGAGCTTGTCACGGAGTGGTCGTCACGGACCATGCTAGGCACTTTCAAAACATGATGATGGATGAGTTATCTTCCAAATTGGGGTATAAGCAACAATATTCCTCTTCTTATCATCCTCAAGAGAATGGATAGGTCGAAGTTGTTAATAAATCCCTTAAGTCCATTCTGCAAAGGACTGTTGCACAAAGCAAAAATAATTGGCACATTATGCTTTACCCTTCTTTGTGGGCCTACCGAACCGTTGTTAAAAATGCCATTGATTTTTCTCCATATCAGTTAGTACATGAGGTGGAGTCGATATTGTCGATTGAATGCGAGATCCCTTCGTTGAAACTAGTCGTAGAACCCTTACTAGAGACTTTTGACTTGTAAGAACGTCTGATCCACTTATAACACCTTGATGAGCAGCGTCGGGATGCCTTCGTGGCCCTTGAAGTGAATAAATGTCGCATAAAGGTTGAGTATGATAAGTTCGTCCGTCCCTAGAGATTTTAGTGAGGGTGACTTGGTTCTTTTATATGACCAAGCTAGTGAACCTTTAGGGGTGGGTAAGTTCAACCCCATTTGGCATGGGCCTTACCTGGTTAAATGGGTCTTAGAGAAGGGAACATACGAGCTGGAAGATTATGAAGGGACAGCCTCGGCGAAGCCTAGAAATGGGCTCCATTTAAAAAAATATTATGCTTAATGATTAGGTGAGGTTGATACTTTGTATATTAGTGTACAGTTGTATACTTTTACTTTTGGTCCCCTTATAGTGATTCGGTTTGTTGATACGCTTTCCTTTGTTGCGGCATATGTCCATGGAGTCTTTGATATATGTAGGATACGCTGACGGTGCCAGCCGCCATACCCAGAACTCAGCCTCGGCTACTTGGGTCATTTATGCGTCTACGGGTCATGTTGTGTCTTCAGGGGGTGTATATCTCCGGTCATCATCCAACAAGGTTGTCGAATATTGTACCGTGATTGAGCTACTACGTGATGTCATCTCTCATGGTATTCAATTCCTTGAGGTACGTCTTCACTCGCAGTTGGTTGTCTCATAGTTAAATGACATGTATCGTATCAAAGATCCGGCTCTATTACGAAGATTCTTACAGGTAATATTGTTAGAACGACAATTTGAACACATAATATACATTCATATTCCTAGGATCTATAATCATGTTGCCAATTCTTATGCAAACTATGTATTAGATGGCATTTGTTACATCAATCATGAAAGCACACACATTCCATTCACATTTTAAATACACATGTAAATATAAGAAACTGATCACTATAAGCATTTTCATTTTCAAAATATAATCCAAAAATGGCGTCGTAATACAAATGTCATGGTACAAAATTGGCTTTAAAGCCACCAAAAAACACTATACAACCAATACATAATGTATATCTAGGCCTCTAATCCTGCGGACCAGGATGATGGCCATGAAAACACACGACGACATTTTCCAACCATCCAAAGAGTCTAACCCATGCACAGGGCACTCCCACTACATGTCTGTGCATTACCTCGGGCAAGTCCTCAACTTGCACCATAAACACCCTGTTCATCATATGGACAAAGTTGGTATGTATGTTATGTAGTGTGCGCTCTACATCTACACCTAGGATATCATCACCTCGTCCCCTCCTACGATGTCGAGGAAATCCATCTGATCGTCTAGGTCCCACATCTGCATGTGCATGATCAATATTAGTACATGATACCACCAAACACACATTTTTTGATTTCATTACATCAAAAGATACAAAAAATCAAATAGTTTAAAAAACACATTTGGGATTTTTACCTAGATCACCATATGCAACACCCTATGGTAGTGGCATGTCCGGGTCTCCACGGAAGTCGATCCCTGCATAGGGATAGTCATCCACAACCACGATTTGTTGTTGCCACCAGTGGTAAAAGTCTGGGGGAAATGGAGTGGGTGTCCTACCTCCCCATAACCATCACATCATCTTTTCCCATCGGGTCTGGGCTGGATCTTGTAGACCATGTGGATGAACTTGCACTCTTGGGCTAAGGCCCTGTACCTGCTCAAAGAAGAAAGTACTTAGAATGCTGGCGACCCCAAAGTTTCTTGTCCTACCCAGCTTGCAGTCAATCAACTATATCTTCATGTTGTTCGGCAATGATGTGCTCCAGTCATATATTGTGGGTCTCATACACTCTACCGCATATAACTTAATAGGCCTAGAAGCCTGGTGTAGAGATGCCAACGCTGCTATCCTGGCTAGCACTAGTAATATCACCTTGAGACCAAGGCTCTGGATGGATTTGATAGGAACCCGACTTCCGATCTTTTGAGTATCCGACAGATAATACATAGCTATGTACTCCTCAATAGTGAGACCACCTCGCCTCGACGGGATAGTCGAGTGATGAAATATATGTCTTCAACCTCAAGTCTCAATGGAATCCTGTCAAGTTGAAATGCCTATGTATCTAGATCCCAAAATTTTACTAACATCTAGAGTAGCGTTGGTTGAGCTCTTAATCTCCCAAGTTTCCAAAACTTGTAAAGGCCACATCCTCTTAAAGCTTGTTAGGCATTTGCATCATGCTGCACTTCCCTATCCACATCCTCATGTTCACATTCCCTCCATTCTAGCACCATCCTGCAGAAGAAACAACTAGTTTTTATGAGATTATGCCTTTTTTTGGGTAACCACACACATATACGCGACTTTTCCTGCTGACAGTTGCGTGTATACGCAGGCCAGATTTGCTTTTCCTGCATATACCCAGCCTTATATGTGACCCGATAAACGATGACCTGCATGGGATAGGATACCCATCTTTATGGGACTTCAAACAAAAAAATGAAATAAATACATCCAAAATATTGATAATTTTATGAGGATTTACCTGGGCCTGACGATTTGCGATTTTGTTGCTCCTAGATCCCGAAATTGGCAATTGAAGTTCATTGTCCAAAATGGCTCTAAATGCACTATATTTGGTAAAAAATCAAATGGTATGGTGAAAAATGAATTTTTACTATTTATAAAATGTTACACCGTATCCGGTGTAATGGAGAATTTGTATCCGGATATTAAGGGGGGAGATGTTCCATGTTCTTAATAGTAATGTATAAATATTAATATATGAATGGATATCTGATTACAATGCATATGGCGGCCTTAAGTATGGCTTAGCCATCAAATATTTGAAGAGACATTTCTCTTCATAACTATCTTTAATAATTAATTATTATTACTAATGGTTATAACCTATTTACTTACTATTTTATTGTTGTCACATTGCCTTCCCCTTAGGAAAGCCTTGTCCTCAAAGCTTAGATTATTGATGTCGTCTTTTCATTCTCGTTTTGTGTTGAAACAACGTCATTAATTCCCTTATGTCTTTTGTTTTAGAACTTGTATTAGGTACGTGCTTGGTCTTTACGCAATAGTTTGTCAATTTCCCTTCATTTGTAACTTGGAATTTGTACTCCATTCTGTTTATTATTTTTGTCCCATTTTCCATGTACATGAATACGAGGAATATTTTTGTGTCTGACCATATCAAGCTTTGTTTTAGAAATCACTTGTCCCATGATACTTAGGATGTCATCACGTAATGTTTCCCTTTTATTATCCTTACGATTTATCTCGATAAGTGACGTCTCTTGAGGCTTCTCACACTCGAAGTCACTAGATAGTGTTATATTTAGGTTTCTCCGGGGTGGTAGAACAGTTAAGGTAGAAGATGAATCTACAATATCTGATCTCTTTGACTTGGATTCCTTTGCGTACTGTAAGATCCATCTTTTGTCATTGTATGGATCGTCCTCATTGTCAACGACACTGGCTTGACTCTTATTATGATGTTGGTCGAGCTCATTTTTATTCATTTGATCAACTATATTATTGGTATTTTGGTCATCCCTAAGATATTTTGTATCCTTGTCTTTTTTATTATCTTGATTGACTTTGTTTCTCTCATTTTTGTTAACAAATTGGTCCACCATATCTAAGTTGTTGATATGGTTTGTACTAGACCTTAGTTTTTGTAGCATTTCCATTATTGTATTCTGGTTCTGTGTCATGATGCTCAGGTTCTGTGCCGCCATGGTGCTTATGTTCTGTGTCATCACACTCATCTTATGATCTAACTCTTTTTGTTTCTCGTTCATGATGTCTAGTTTGTCATCATGTTTTCTTTCTAGTACTAGAACAACTTCGTCTTTGATTTCTTTCTTAAGTGCCTTGTTATTTTTCGTTTCTTCCTTCAAGCGTTTTTGGTTAGCGATGAGGGCCTTGATTTCTTTCCCCGATTTCTCAAGTTTGTCTTTTAATTTCGTCATGGCTTGGGTTCTGGTATGCAGAGGTGTGTATTTGGACCCAATTTTGGCTTCTATATAGTGAAAAAAATGATTATAATAATAATTATAAAAAAGATTTATTATATTATAGATTTTCTTTATTTTCTTTTTTCTTTTTATAAGGTTGGGTAATAATTTTTTTAATAAAATAAATATTATAATATTATTATTATAGATATTATTTATTTATTATCAAAATATGTTTTTGCAGGTTTACGGGCATGAAGGAAGGCAGGAAGGTGGCGGCTGGAAGTTGGACAGCGGAGCTTTGAGGAGAGTCGAGAGGGCGCAACAGGTGGATGGTCGTAGCAGATGGGAGAAGGGTGTGCAGGTGGAAGGGGTTGAGGGAGTTGGGATGGTGGGGAGGAGTAGAGCTTGATGGTCGCAGAGGATGCAACGCAGGGTGGAGTAGGGTGGCAGATGAGGATCATGCAGGTCGCATGGAGGGAGGAACAACGTGGAGTTGAATCACGTGGGAGAGCTAGAGTGGAATCGGTGGCAGCGATGATGTGATATGGAATGATGGTAGGGATGATGTGAAATGGAGTGGAATGGAAGGGAAGTTTGATGAGCGTTCGACTGAGAGAGCATGTGAATGGAGGAGCACTGGGAATGGAGCACATGCAAGTTATAACAAAAACATATTGTTTTCTTACGGGAAGACCCCATGTAAATAAAATAAATAATCCGTGTATGGCTGTAAAAATATATATTTGATAAGATAAGTGATGTGTTAGAAGGTTGAAGGTGTAGCAGGAATGAGAGATGGAGGGATAAGAGATTGGTGTCTGTGGGGAAGAGGAGAGCGAAGTGTGGATGGATTGTGGATGATTGCAGCATGAGGGTTTTGGAGGAGCCAAATCTGAGCTTAGAACAGGAGGAGCGAATCCGCTCTGATACCAATGTTACGCCGTATCCGGTGTAATGGAGAATCCGTATCCGGATACTAAGGGGGAAGATGTTCCATCTTCTGAATAATAATTTATAAATATTAATATATGAATGGATGTCTGATTATAATGCATATGGTCGCCTTAAATATGGCTTGGCCATCAAATATTTGAAGAGACATTTCTCTTCATAACTATCTTTAATAATTAATTATTATTACTAATGGTTATAACCTATTTACTTGCTATTTTATTGTTGTCACATAAATTTATTTTGAATTTTTTACCCACTTACCTATAGTTTTGGACCCTTATTAACCCTTTTGAACTGTTTTGGCCTAATTTTATGATGTAGGGACTTGTTTTGAGTGCATTTTCACTGAGGTATTGACCCATTCGTATCTATTATAGGTATATTTTCAAACTGGAATATAGGATAGGATCACTTTTTTGCTTGCACCATGCATCATCATATGACCATGTCGCCTTAACTATAGGTACGAACCCACTTTGTAAATGTTACAGAACCTCACACTGCTACTAGAAGTGACATTACGTAAGTGGTAGATCCTTCCTATTTCATGGGTGCCCTAGTTAGATCCTGCTTTGCCATTTGGTACCCATGCTATGGTTTTTCCTTAGGTTTGGGAGTCCCTTATAGTCACGCCATGTCTTCGAGCTTGCCTCAATTTTATTAGCCATATAACCCGAGCTTGCCTCAATTCCAGCCAAGCAGAGCCTCTTTTATATCCATTGCAGCTTAATCATCCCTTACCAAGAGGAGACATTCCCCCGAGTGTCCTTATCCTGCACATGCTTCCTTGCATTGAGCATAGGTATGTTCCACTGCTTGGAACTAGTTTGCTTACCCACGCCACTCATCTCCTCCTAACTATGTACTATAAGCACTTTTATTCTTTTTCAAGCTTCTTAATATGAAAAAGAGCAAAAAAATTAACTAACATAAAAAACTGGACGAGAAATGATGTTACTTTTGGAAGCTGTCGAGTTATGTCGCCTTCTGTTGACACAAAAAAGTGTTCACCTAGATGTGCATGGTCTAAACCATATACATACATCATATTCCTACCATATTTCCCTTACTTTTGACCTTCACAATTGTATTTCCACAAAAAAACGGTCCAAAAACATTATTATTTACTATGGTTTACCCTCATTCTCTCCAAAAAAAGGGGTCAAAAATCCTAAAAAGGGTGTAAAAACCCTAAAAAAGAAAAAAACCATAGGAAAATACCATGGGTCAACCTTGGGTCAAAAAACCCTAAAACTTTACTATAAATACATTGTGAAGGTCTCCCCAAAAACAATCAACCTTTTTTCCCATTTCATTTTGTGAGTATGTTAGGACACCTTTCGCTCTCAGGTATTCACACACCTTTTTCCACCATCCCATTGCCATACCATTCCCACTTAGTATGTCAAGATATTCTCTGTACCCACCCGGAGAACCAGCCTATGGAGAGGTGGACCGCTTCCGAGATGGCCACGGTGGCCCACTTTACAAGAAAGAAGGTATAACATTTTCTTATTTGTATTTTATTTAGTTTAGCCCTCGTATAGATATTTTCTTTTTGCTACTAATTTGTTTTATTGTTTTAGTTTTCCATGAACTCACCCTTACAAACCCATTGATGTAAGGCTGGTGCTTTTGCACGTAACAAGGGATAAATCCCCGTTACACCTTCAAACATAGCAATGTATATTCCATCCATTAGTTGGGTTATTAGTATGAATTTAGGAGTTGTACTCGTTATTATGAGTTTTCTCCACCGACTAGTTATGCTTCCAGTCCCTATGGAGCCTATGTCGATGCCTCCTGTGTCGCAGAGTTGTCCCAGTTTGCATGTCGAGTCTATGTTTCCTGTGAGTCACCATCTATGTTATGTTCTTGTTCGAAAGAAATTTTAGCACGAGTCAGCCACTCCTTAGTTATCTTGTCTTTGCATGTCGTCCATTCTCGATACACTTACTGGTTAGTGCACATCTGTTTCGTTTGAGTTCTTCCAAATTATCCAGTGTTGCTCAATACCTCGTGTTGGTTGATGGGGGATGCCTTAATGCCCACCTTCTAGCGGATTCCATTCCATTGACTTTAGATCATCTATACTAGAATAGGAGTCTAGAGTCCAATGAGTGTCTTGAGGCTTGCAGTCATCAGTGGCAGGTTCTCTCGCCATCGACAGCCTTGGGAATACATCAATGTCCCCTGATTGATGGATTCACTCAAGTGTTTGACCTCAACACATTTACTCACACTTGTGTGATTGCACTCTGTACCTTGATTCACATTATCATTATCAGTGGGATATCTTGTGTTTGTTAACGGTATACATCAATGACCGGTAATCAGATGATGGTCCATCATGTTCAACCTCGACACCTTTATTTGCGTGATGGGACATGTACCAGCAGTGGTTTGTGTAGAAGACCTCCGAGCTTGGTGGCATTCCATATATGCTACCTCTTTGATCGTGTTAGTATCCACGAGATGCCATCTCTCATGACCAGAATCCAGTGTATTATCAGATGTCTTAATTCAGTATGGATACCTTATTTCATTGTATATTGTACGTGGCGATGACCACATGACTCATATGTTTGTCAAGCCTATTTATGGCCATTGTAGTATGATGTATATGGGGCTAGTGTACTTCATATTTGCAATCACATGTTGAGACTTATTATTGTATTGTGTTGATGAGCAACTGGTTTTTCCACTTGGGTCTTCATTACTCCACTTCTGGGATTGACATAATGTATTTCGACCATTGTATTACCCCTATGACCTCACACAATAGGGGGCATCCGTTATAGATGATTTTACCACACTTGGTAGATCACACTTTTATGGCCTTCCATGTCCCTATGCAAACTCCTTAGACCCCCTTTTTCTTAAAGGAAACTTTGATGTTCCAAGAAACACCTCAAATAATCCCTATTTATGTGTATACACGGGTCACAAGCTTACATCTCACATGTACACGCAACTTGTCCCACCGTGACTCGCGTACATTGGGAAATGTGCCCAAAAATAAAATATTTTGGACTTTTCCTCATTGTGTCATTAATAAATTGACCTTTGGCCTTCCATATGCCTGGAAACGTTCTGACTCAACCCTTGACTTCCTATTGAAGGGCTATATATTAGGCCTCTTGGATACATTGGAGGAGGAGAATTGAAGAGAGCAAGGAAACTATAGTTCATTTGTGCCTCATTCACATATGCTTGAGTCTACATCCCCTTTTTCCTTTTGAGCATCCATGTTGCTCTTCCCAAGCTTTCCTTTACATTGTGAGCTTTCCATTAAGATGGAGGATTAAAGTGGTGGAGGCCAGGTGGAGGATTTGGTTTCTCCGTTTCGACTAGGTGCCGACATAGGTTTTCACTTGTATCTCTGTTCATTATTCATAGAAATATCATTTCTTGTCCATTGTATGTGTGTAACTATGTATGATCTTTATCCATGGATGATGTAGTTAATTTGATTTATATATATTGGTTTTGTATATGTTAGAGTGAGCCTAACACTTTAACAAATATCATGTTTTCCTTGTTCGTTTTTATTGAGGATGAATTGTAGGTACAAGCATGGTTTAAAAGCTCAACAAGGATCGACTACAACCTCCCGGAATAAGGTACACCTTCCATCCCTTAGTGTTAGGTATTTTATCTCTATTGCATATGGAAATGGGTTTATTTTTGGTGTCATTCAGTCTGTTGTGGTCCACCCCAATCCATAGGAAATCTTCTCCATAAAAGTGGGGACAACATGCACAGGTTTACCAACTCTCGAACTATTTTATTCATAGGTTGAGTGATAAATCTTTATTTGATATCATGTCGGTCTCAAACATCCCAACTTGGAGAAATATGCAGTCTGGCTCAAACAACGTGGCAAAGTGGATTGATATATTTTTGGTCAACGTGGGACTTTTCCATTCAGGGTTTCTCATTAGACAATGGATCGAGGAATGAGGTAACTCTGACCGCTTTCCTGATTTTCTGGAGCTTAAGACCCTGACACAAAAACCTCCCAGTGCTTTCAATTTCAATGTGTATTAGTTGGAGGATGAGGGCTAACGAGAGTCTATCAAGACCTATTGGATTCCATACTCCCTAGAGGCACATTAATTTGTTGGTTTACATTTTTTGTACAACCTCCACCGAATCAAATATTTTTCTACCACCTGAGCGACTAACAGAAGATTGGTTATGGAGAAGGAATTGAAGGGTATTGAAGACTAGTTGGATGTATTTCAAGAATAGTTTAATTAGGGTTTCTCTTTTGATAATCGAAAAAGGCGGATTACTTTAGAGATTCGATGCACCAAAATTCTTGACGAGAACGGAGCAACAAGGCAACTTAAGAGCCATGCCATATGGATTAAAAAAGGTGACGACGACACAAAATATTTTCAAAACTTCACCAAGCATCATTAAAATACCAATTCAATCTAGAAAATAGTCAATGAAGATGTTGATGAGATCCGCGGTTTCTAGAATATAACTATTGATGGTTTAGGCATTTTAAAAATCAATATCAAGATGATAATCAGGTCTCTATGGATAATCTTTTGTGTTCTATCTATGAATATCTGCATATGGTCAATGAGGATCAGAATCAACACATTATGGATTCGATAACCTTGGAAGAGCTCAAATATGCAGTCTTCAATATGCAAAAAGATAAGATCTTGGGGCCCGACGGATGGCTAATCGAATTTTTCATAGGTTTTATGGATCTTTCTTAGCAGGATATTCTTGAAGTTACAAAGGAATCTAGAAGGGAGGGAAAGTTTATTATGGCCCTTAAAGCCACTTTCATTGCTTTGATCGCCAAAGTGGACTTAGTAGTTAACTAGGACTAATATCGACCTATATCGCTATTTAACTATGTCTATAAACATATTGCCATAATTATAGCCAATTGAATAAAGCCTATCTTATCATCTACAATTTCGCGTGAGCAATTCACTTTTGTAAGAGCTAGGCAAATCCACAATACCATTGGATCTGCCTAAGAGGTTTTGCACTCTGTCAAAACTAAATGTATTCCTACGGTGATTCTCAAAGTGGATCTCACAAAGGCTTATGATTGGGTCAACTGGTCATTCCTTCCGTTTATTCTCTATCAGGTGGGTTTCGATCGTCATTTCATCGATTGGATTTTTGCTTTTATTACATCTGCTTCTTTTGGAGTGCAAATCAATGGGGTTGTAACATACTTTGTCATACCTAAGAGGGTCCTTCGCCAGAGTTGTGCACTCACCCCATTATTATTCATTATGGTCATGGAAGGATTAAGTCAAGCTTTGATTTGTGTCAGGTCCAATGGGACTATTTAGGGTATTAAGGTAGCCAAGCAACTCTACATCACTCATCTTTTATTTGTAGACGACATTCTTATTTTCACTAATCGATCTCAAAGGGACACTATACATATTAAATCTATCCTCGACCTATTTTCTGAAGCATTAAGGATGATTCTAAATGTCAGAAAATCCTCCTACTCTGTTATGAATCTGTTTATTGAAAATTTGTGTTTTATACAGGATACTTTTTCCTTCCTAGAAGTTGATTTGAAAGAGGGTCTCAAGTATTTAAGCTTTGTCATGAATCCTAATGATTACACTAGAAGAGATTGGTCATGGTTGATTAGGAAAATTGAAAGTCGCTTCCAACTCTGGTGTAACAAATGGATCTCTCGAGGGGGTTGTTGCATTCTCATGAAGTTCATCTTAGAGCCTCTCATAATCTATTGGACATCTCTCGCATATGTCTCTACGGGCACCATTGAAAAAATTCGAAGGATTAACTATCAGTTCATTTGGAACAACAATACTAAGGACAAGTCCTTTGCATGGATAGCTTGGGACAAGTTGTCCATTACTAAAAGCTTGGGGAGATCATGGTTCAAAAATCAACATATCTTTGCTAAGGCCCTATTAGTGAAAGGGGTAAGGAGGATCATTAATAATCAAGGGCTATGAGAGAAGATAATGATCCATAAGTATATCCATTCTCTCGGTAGTGGAATGCATTCAATCACCTACCAAGAGATCCATCTCAGATTCATATTTTTGGTGTGCTCATATCAATGTGTTTCATATCATTGGGGATAACCTTATATGGAAAATTGATAATGGTAGACAAGTGAGAATTGGATGCGACCCCTAGATCGGATGCACCCAACATTATTCCCTCCCAACTCATATTGTTCATCATTTGCAATCCAGGAACCTCATCCATCTAGCTCAAATATGGAATGGGCCTGACCCACCTTATTCTAATCAAAATTGGATATTGGTGGGAGACCTAGGCCTGCATCCTAAGTATTGGTAGACATGGGATGGCTATATTCGTGCCTTAAATGATTCTTATATCTGCATTTCTGATGGTGAATATCAACTCATCTAGGGCTTTAACGAGAATGGAGGATTAGATGCACCAAAATTTGGTTATATATATGTCCATTCAAATAAGGATATCCATGTACCTCCATGGTGGAATAACTGTATTTGGCGTCTCAAATGTCCTTTGAAAATGAAATTATTATGTTGGTTGGTACTCAAACATTCTATTCCTACCTGGGATATTATGGTTCATCATTATTGGATTAGGCCTAGTCCGTGCTCTTTATGCAGATCCAGTTGTGAATCCACATATCACATGTTCATATCATGCTCTTATATCCAGCATATGTGGAGATGCACTGAAAGGATTAAGGCGATAAATCTTATTTGGAACGGGATACACCTGGAGGATGCCTGTTCTTATTAGTATCAAATGATTATGATTCGTTGATTATTCGATGCTACCAGCGGTCTTCATATGGTATGTGTGGTATGCCAAGAATCTGGTGATATTCCAGGACTCATATGTTCCTCTGGTAAGTTTACTAGCAGGGAATTAACCATACCTGATTTATTTCCTAAAGTATCTGAGAACCACAAACTTCGCATAATCAAAGATCCTATTATTGATAAACCCAATGTTGGGCATTCTTTGATGCAGATTCCCAAGCTCATGCTTATACAGGTGGTGTTGGGGGAATCATATTTGTTAGTGATCAACTATTTTACAAATTTGTAGTTGGATTGGGTCACATGACAAATAACTGGGTCAAGTTAATTGCAGTCAGGTATACTCTCTTACTAGCAAAATGACTTGGGCATACGTGACATCTAGATTATTGGTGAATTCCTCACCATTTTAAATTAGAAGAATAAGAGGTGCCAATCCAACAACATTTTCTTGGCTCCCAACATAGAGGATTTGCAAAGAATAATTGGATTTTGCCACATCAATTTCCAACATATTTATCGAGAAAATAATTTAGAAGCTAATCAATTATCCAAAATTGGCCTACAACAGCTAGAAAACACTTGGTTGAGATGGGACGATGACGGTCCGAACATTGTTGGTTGTGGATCCTGATATTCCTACTTCAAAGATGTTATTTAACTATGTTTAGATCCCAGCACCTGATGGGGGGTGTCGAGGGGCTTTCCCACCAACTATAATCGTCAGGGGGGTTTAGAGGGGCGACAAAAATTTAGGAAAAAATGCCTTGTAAAATGTTGTAATTTCAGAGTCATGACTTGGTCAATAATGGGTGATTTACAGGCCCATAGTTTTGGGCAGCCCATAGTATTTTCCCATGGTATTCCCTTTATAAAAGGAAGGCATTGTAATACAACTATGTATTGTATTGTAGCATTGTAAAAGTGATCTCTGTGATTGTGTGAGAGAGACTTTGAGAGAGTTCTAATGTCCCCGACCCTTGAGATAAGGACATAGGTTCTAAAATTAATACTAACTTAAGTTTAAGCACAATGGATATAGATAAATTACTATTAAGCTTACTAACCATTCACCCAAATAATTAAAACTTTTAGCTCTAGAGATCGAATTATAACTAAAGTTGTGACACTTAATTAAAAAATTAATTGCGACACTCAATTAATAATTTCCAAAGTGCAAGCTAAGGGTCGTAGCTGAAACACGAACATGAATAATACATGATAAACATCATATTTGGTGTGAATAACTAATTTATGTACTTTTGGTTTGTTTGATAGCATAGTTTATAAATAATCAAGTATTGATGTCATTAATTATTTGCAAATTAATCTATTTTTTCAGTGTTGTTATCTGTGTGTTGTTAGTGAGGATAAAAAGTAAGGAAAATCACATATCATGGAACACACGTAGGCTGCAATCTACAGCCACACCGAAACCATAGCAAACAAAGAACACTGGTTGCAACTACAACCCTCAAAATCAACTCCTGATGATTATCCCGTACAATCTTCTCTCACTAATAAAATCATATCATATGTCTGCCACACTTCATCCATCGATTACTTTTACACTACGTTGTTGGGAGTGGGGAGCAGGAGCGAAAAGTGAAATTTTCAAAAGATTCTGTTTTGGGAGCGTTTTTATATAATACATATTTTAATGTATTTTGATGCATATATATTTAAAAAAACATGTATTATGCCAAATTAGCTATAGAAAATATAGATATAACCATTTAATAGACATGTCACATATAACATCAATCATCTAAGAGCTATGACTTGTAGCATTGTCATCAAATGATCAATCATCAACAACATGAACCTTCAAATTTCAACATATAATATTCTGCATCAACAAACTTTAACAGTCTAACAGATAACATCAACCATGAAATGGAACAAAGGATCATAATATCATATTCAATACCAAAGAGTTGTAAGATCATAATATGATAAGAATCAAGATGCAATCAACAATTTAAAGTTCAAACTTCAAAGTAGGCCATAATGTTTACAAAATAGGCCATAATAAACATGAAATACAAACTATTATGATATTATCTAATAATATACTAAGTTTTCCTCTTGCCACAAGAAACTTCCAATTTTTTTTCTCGTGTTTTAGGTGGAATAGGAGTTGCTGGAAGTGATCATGGAACACGAGAAGAAGATGAATGGCCCCCACGGACTGTCAAACGTTGTGAAGCTTAAGGAAAAACTCTTGCATCTGGAAACCTATTGGTGGTTGGGGGTGGCATCTCTGATGTATGAATCAGATCACCCAATAGTCCATCCTCCAAGCACTCTAATGCAATGGCTCCATCCTCCACATTAGCCTCCTCTGGATTGTTGTCCCAAGTCAAAAAATTTCTATCATTCTTGGTTGCTTCACAATAATGGGACCAACCTCAAGTTGTAGTGCACATAAACCAAACTTTCAGCCCTTTCTATATTCAAACTATTTCTCTTAACTTTGTGGATGAAGCTGTAGGTTCTCCAAAACCTCTCTATAGAATAACTATTCACAATTTATGCAAATATGTGAAAGCACCTTCACTGCCAATTTATGAAAATATGTGGCACCACTGCCATACATGCTCCATCAACGGATAGGATCCTACCTCTCTTGATCTTTGGTTGCATGCAAGGTACCAAATACTCCATGTTCACTGATGTATTGGCTCAACTCACTTCGTACTTGAGCACACTCCTCCTCATCAAGGACTAGCTTGTCTAATGCAAACATATACCCATTTTCCACCTTTGGATATGTGTGTGGTCTTTTCCTAACTCCACCGCCAGGTGCAGGTTTGGCCAACCAAGATGGAGAATAATATTTTGGGGTAAGGACATATGCAAGGGCATGGAGTGGAACATTCAAATTATCCCACCTTTTGACCACATGTTTATGAGTATGGTCATACAAGATTGCATCTATTTGCTCAACAATGTCTTTGATGTGACCAAGCATGCTATCCATTTGTTCATACACCTCCCTAATCATTGACTGATTTGTATTTGCAAAATGAATCATATTATAAACAAGCTTGGTGAACTATAGAACATATTTAACCTGTGCCTAGAAATGACCATCAAGAAAGATGTCCTCCACCTCCTGAAAATCATGTCTATTAGATGTGCTTGCATCTCTGTCTTTCAATCCTTGCCATGAATCACTTGAGACCATAAAAGCCAATGCCTCTCTTACCTTCAAAATCCTCCTGAATATGAGGTAGTAGCTAGCAAATCTAGTCTTCACAATATTCAATAGCTCCAGTGTTAAATTTTCATATGTTAAGCTAGATCATCAGTATTTCATTTCAATTTCATAACAAAAGCATATAAACAGGATCACTGAAAGAAACAGTATCACAAGAACAACACAAATTTATCCTGGGAAAACCCTAAAGGGAAAAACCCAACAAAAGCTTCCTCAATATAGATGCCCCAAAAGATAAAAGGTAAAACCAAAAGACTGATCCTCCTCCTTCTCCAGCTACTTCTCTCTCCTTCACTAATGCGCTACACAAGTGAGTGTGTGTGTGTTCCAAATGAGGAGCACCACACCTCTATTTATATTCATCCGTTCACTTTAATAATTAATTCCGACATGTAGGCTCGAGTTAATCATGTAGGCTCAAGTTAAACATGTAGGCTCAAGTAACCACAACTGGGGTGCTAATGACCCACCTTTACAATTTGAGGGGACTACCTCATGACTCTTATTAGTTATTCCGATTAGAAGCATTGGGGTACAAAGTAATACAAGTGGCTCTCCCGGTAGGACCATCGGGGACCACAAAAAGTACATATAGAATATTCTTCGAAGTTACAATATTTCAACACTCCCCCTTAATGAGAAGGGTATTCTACAACACCAACAACAAAAATAGTAGAAGAGAGATAGAGGACATCATCAACATAATCAGGGTAACACATCTATAAATCATTGGAAGCTTTTCAACATCATGTAGTCTTCATCTTCAATCTTTAGTCTTCAACAATATCAACACTTTGACCGCTTCGATCAACAACAACTTTGATCGCTTTGATTAGCAACAACATCTTCAGCTCTTTGACCTTTTGATCAGCAACAACATCTTCAGCTCTTTGACCTTTCTATCAGCAACAACATCTTCAGCTCTTTGACCTTTCGATCAGCAACATCATCATCATCACATTTTGATCTTTCGATCAGTACGTCATCATCATCCACAACCTGCAATCCACAACACGAAGACGAAAGTCTTCGGATCACTATTGGACCTAAGTCCAGGGATGATACAATCCTACCACATTCTTGACAACTGAAGTCACTGGATTGATTACGAGATAATCAGTCCTTATCACTTTAGGACTAGGTCCAAGGATGATGCAATCCTACCACACTCTTGGGGACCGAAGCCTCCAGATACCTTTCTGAACCGAAGTTCAAGGATGATGCAATCTTGCAGAACTCTCGAGGACCGAAGCCTCTGGATACCTTTCTGAACTGAAGTTCAAGGATGATGCAATCCTGCCACTCTCTCGGGGACCGAAGCCTCTGGATACCTTTCTGAACCGAAGTTCAAGGATGATGCAATCCCACTACATTCTCGAGGACCAAAGTCACCGGATCTATTCTGGACAGATGTCCTAGGATGATACAATCCCTCTTCATTCTCGAGGACCGAGGTCACCGGATCACTTTAGGGAAAGCTCCTAGGGATGATACAATCCCACTGCAACATCACTACTCCCCCTTTCGAGGAAGGTCTTTCCAAACAACACCAAGCTTGTCTCGAAAGTTTTTGAACTTTACTTGGGACAGAGGCTTTGTCATCACATCAACAACTTGTTCACCAGTACTCACATACTGGAGCTTTATGGCTCCCTTCTGCATCATATCTCAAATGTAGAAATACCTAATTTCTATGTGCTTCGATTTATCATGGAAAACTGGGTTCTCTGTCATCTTTATACAACTTTGATTGTCACATAGAATCATGGTAGTGTCCAAATCTAGGTTGAATAATCCTAACATCAGCTTTTGAATCCATATGGCTTCACAACTAGCAGAGCAAGCTGCTATATATTCTACTTCGGTTGTGCTTAGAGCAACACTGGACTGTTTTTTGCTAAACCATGAAATCATAGCAGATCCCAAACTATAACATCCTCCTGATGTGCTTTTCCTGTCTGAGATACTTTCGGCTCAATCTGCATTTGTATAGCCATACAATCTATACTCATGGCTACCATCATAGTATAGACCAAAGTCTATAGTCCCTTTCAGATATCTCATCACATGTTTTGCAGCTACCAAGTGAACCCGTCTAGGTTGAACTAGATATTGACTTAAGGTGTTCACGGCAAAACAAATGTCAAGTCTAGTGTTTGTTAAGTACATCAATGACCCAATGATATGTCTGTATTGAGTCACATCCACTAATTCAGATGAGTCATCAGCTAACAACTTTAGGTTGGAATCCATGGGTGTGGCCATGGCTTTGAATTCCAACATATTGAATCTTTTCAATATCTCTACTGCATACTTTAACTGGTTGAGAAAGATTCCTTCTTAACTTTGCCATACTTCCAGACCTAGGAAATAATGCATTAACCCAAGGCCTTTCATCTCAAATTCTTCTACTAGTTTCTTCTTGCTTTCAATAATCTGTTTCTCATTCCCTGTCAAGAATAAGTCATCCACATATAGTAGTAGGATAACAGGTTCATCTTCTACAACCTTGATATAAAGGTTAGGATCATGTTTACTCTTGGTAAATCCCATGCTTGACAGGAAACTATCTATCCTTTCATACCAAGCTCGAGGAGCTTGTTTAAGATCATACAAGGCCTTCTTCAACTTGCATCCGTGAGTATGTCTATTTTCAACTTCAAATCCTTGTGGTTGTTCTATGTATACTTCTTCTTCGATCACACCATTCAGAAACATTGTTTTCACATCCATCTAGTGTAAGTCCCACTTCATCATGGATGTAAGTGCCATGATAGCTCTAATCGAAGTATACCGTGCTACTGGGGCAAATGTCTCTTCATAATTAATTCCCTCTTTCTGAGAGAAACCTCTGGCCACAAATATTGCTTTATACTTCTCGATACTTCCGTCAGCTACATGCTTTATTTTGAATATCCATTTGGAGGATACTATACTCTTTCCTTTTGGTTTGGGAACTATATCCCATACATCATCCTTCATTATTGACTGGTATTCTTCAGCCATTGCTTCTACCCATTGCTTCTTCGTAGTTTGTAGGTTCTTGATCTACAAGATTGCACATCAAGGCTACATAGTTGGAAAAAGTCTTAGGTTTCTTTCTTTCCCTTGTGGAGCCTTCAGGAGATCCATGTCTTTCTGCCTCTCATATAATTTCTCTTGTCTAAGCATGCTTTCTCTTTCTTAATATCTCCATCATAGGAGGTTCTTGTGGTTATGCCATGTCACATTCTTTAGGAGCTTCATATTCAGGGAGACATGTAGTTTCTTCATTTCTGGGAGGTGTCTCTTCTTCATACACTTCTTCATGTTGGCACTTCCTGGATCTCTTAAGGGCTGCCTCTTCATCGAATGTCACATCTCGACTGATTTCCATGTGATGGAATCCAGGAATGTAAATTCTAAATTCTTTGGATACTTCACAATACCCAACAAATATCCCTTTCTCTCCGGAAGGGTCTAACTTGGTTCTTTTCTCTTTTGGTATATGAATATATACTGGACAATCAAATATTTTGAGGTGACTTACCTCGGGCTTCTTTCCTGTGAACACCTCTTCTGGAGTCTTGAATCCAAGAGCACTGTGACATATTCTATTATGTACATACACAACAGTTCTTGCTGCTTTTGTCCATGGATGCATTGGAAGATCTTGATCATATATCATTGTCTTCACTGCCTCCATGATGGCTTTGTTCTTTCTTTTCGCAACCCCATTCTGTTGAGGACTGTAGGGAGTAGTTAGTTCCCTCTTGATTCCAGCATCTTTGTAAAAAGCTCCAAACTCTTTTGAGGTATATTCTCTGCCATTGTCGGATCAGAGTGTCTTGATTCCCTTGTCTGAAAGATCCTTTATCAAGGCTTTGAACTCTTTGAATTTCTCAAACACTTCACTCTTTGCTTTCAAGAAGTATATCCAAGTCTTTCTTGAAAATCCATCAATAAATGTCATATAATATTCAAAGCCACTTAGGGATGTAGAAGACATTGGACCACATACATCTGAATGAATCAATTCCAACGTACCTTTTGTTTTTGTTTCGCTCTTCAAAAATGGATTCTTGATGTTCTTTCCCTTCGCACATCCTTTACAAATGCCTTCATGCTTGATCTTCATGTCTGGTAATCCCGTCACTACTTTGTTCACATGAGGTAAAGCTTTGTAATAATGTGGGCAAGCCTTCTATGCCATAATTCACTAGGGTCAGTGGACTCATGAACAAAAGATGTTTATGAGTGCCCCTTGAGTTTATACAAGCCTCCTTCTTCTTCACCAATGATGATTTCATCTTCAATATTATTTCCTTTGGGCCACATGAGTACTTGGCCATCTATGAAAGCAACTTTGAATCCTTTCTTATCTAAAGCTGAGATAGAAAGTAAATTCTTCTTTAGACCAAGTACATATAATACATCTTTCATTTTTAGGGGATTACCTGAATCAAGTTTGTAGCTTGCTTCACCAACTCCTTTGGTCGGATATTGATAGTCATCTCCTAAAGATACTTTCTGAGGAGAGCTCTTTTCTTCAAGTTTGGATAGAGTTTTCTTTTGTCCTGTCATGTGCTTTGAAGCACCACTATCAATGAGCCAAGTGTCTTCTCCAGGTGTTACAGACCCAGAGAGTGCAGAGAATAGTACATACTCTTCTGCATCTTCTTCTCTTGCTTGCTTTCTTGGAGGTCTTTCCTCTTCTTCTTCTTCATCCTCATCTTCAGCTAGATGAGCATGATATCTTTTGTTGTTGATATTCTTCTTATATTCCTGCTTCTTCATAAAACAATTTCGGGCAATGTGTCCTATCTTATCACAATAAAAACATTGAAAACTAGAGTAGTCTATATCTGGAGGATTTTCCCTTTTTCTTTGGATTCTTCTGGGAGGTTGAGACTCCTTGAAACTTCTTCTCTTCAAGTTAGATTGAATTCTTCTTTTCTTGGTGTGAGTGGCTAGGGCTTGATCATCTTCCTTCAGTAAGGCTTCTCTGTTTGCCACTCTAGTCTCTTCTTGAATGCAATCTTCCCATACCACATCAAACTTCATGCTTTCTTTTCTGGCACACATCATCTAGATGAAGGACTCCTAGCATCTAGTGAGACCATTGAGAGCAGTCATAACCAGTTCATCTTCATCAAGCTTATTTCCAATAGCTTCTAGTTGCTCATTGATCTGAGAAACCCTTGTGAAGTAGTCTTGGATGGATTCTCCATGACTCATCTTGATGCTTTTCAGTTGAGCTCTTAGATTCATCTTTCTGTTGACGTTTCTTCCCTCATACATTCTGGAAAGGGCATCATACATTTCTTTTGCAGTCTTCTTGGATGATCCTTGATGGAGTCTGCAATAATCCTTTGTGCCCTAATCATATCCTTTTTGTGCTTCTCCTTGGCTTTAGCTTCTTGAGGTTCCGAAACTTCTTCTTTGACATGCTTATTAAGATCATTCTCTTGGAGAATGAGGCCAATCCTATATTTCCATGCTTGGAAATTCTCTATGCCTTCTAGCTTGTCCTCAAGCTTAGTGCTTGGGGCCATCTTGTCAGAAAATCATAAAAAAATGAAATTTTGCGGAATGAGAAACTGGCCTTACCAGGAGATGCGCTTAAATGAGGTGAGTTGACTGGTGTGCTTGGATTCTGGAGATTTCAACTCTTCACCTTCCAAATCAGACTTGCAAGATTCAGTTTCTGCAGCTTTCTGGTTCAACAGTTTTCTAGTGCAGTTGTCAAACTAGGGTTTGAATTTCCCGGGGACACACACACCCAAAAACCTTGATTCCAGGCTAAAAAGATGCGCTCTGGGAGGGCGCAACTTTCTATGCAAGCATTTTTCTGAAACTCAAATTTTTTCCCGAAACCCTAATTTCTTCCAGGGAGAGAGAGAGGGCTATTTCACCTTGTGAAAGCTGTCCTATTCAGGCTAGCTCTGATACCATGTTAAATTTTCATATGCTAATCTAGATCATCAGTATTTAATTTCTATTTCATAACAAAAGCATATAAATAGGATCACTGAAAGAAACAGTATCACAAGAACAACACAAATTTATCTTGGGAAAAACCCAGCAAAAGCTTCCTCAATATAGATGCCCCAAAAGATAAAAGGTAAAACCAAAAGACTGATCAAAGACTGATCCTCCTCCTTCTCTAGCTACTTCTCTCTCCTTCACTACCGCACTACACAAGTGAGTGTGTGTGTGTTCCAAATGAGGAGCTCCGCACCTCTATTTATATTCATCCGTTCACTTTAATAATTAATTCTAACATGTAGGCTCGAGTTAATCATGTAGGCTTGAGTTAAACATGTAGGCTCAAGTAATCACAACTGGGGTGCTAATGACCCACCTTTACAATTTGAGGGGACTACCTCATGACTCTTATTAGTTCTTTCGATTAGAAGCATCGGGGTACAAAGTAATACAAGTGGTTCTCCCAGTAGGACAATCGGGGACCACAAAAAGTACATATAGAATATTCTTCGAAGTTACAATATTTCAACACTCCCCCTTAACGAGAAGGGTATTCTACAATATCAACAACAAAAATAGTAGAAGAGAGATATAGTACATCATCAACAGCATCAAGGTAACACATCTATAAATCATTGGAAGCTTTTCAACATCATGTAGTCTTCAACAATATCAACACTTTGATCGCTTCGATCAGCAACAACTTTTACCACTTCGATTAGCAACAACATTTTCAGCTCTTTGACCTTTCGATCAGCAACAACATCTTCAGCTCTTTGACCTTTCGATCAACAACAACATCTTCAGCTCTTTGACCTTTCGATCAACAACATCATCATCATCACATTTTGATCTTTCGATCAGTACATCATCATCATCAACAACCTGCAATCCATAACACGAAGACGAAATGCTTCGGATCACTTTTGGACCTAATTCCAGGGATGATACAATCCTACCACATTCTCGACAACCGAAGTCACTAGATTGATTATGGGATAATCAATCCCTATCACTTTAGGACTCGGTCCAAGGATGATGCAATCCTACCACACTCTCAGGTACCGAAGCCTCCGGACACCTTTCTGAACCAAAGTTCAAAGCTGATGCAATCCTGCCACACTCTCGAGGACCAAAGCCTCCAGATACCTTTCTGAACCGAAGTTCAAGGATGATGCAATCCTACCACACTCTTGGGGACCGAAGCCTCCAGATACCTTTCTGAACCGAAGTTCAAGGATGATGCAATCCCACTACATTCTTGAGGACTGAAGTCACCGAATCTATTCTGGACAGATGTCCCAGGATGATAAAATCCCTCTTCATTCTCGAGGACCGAGGTCACCGGATCACTTTAGGGCAAGTGCCCAGGGATGATACAATCCCACTACAACACCACTACTCCCCCTTTCGAGGAAGGTCTTTTCGAACAACACCAAGCTTGTCTTGAAAGTTTTCAAACTTTACTCCGGACAGAGGCTTTGTCAGCACATCAACAACTTGTTCATCAGTACTCACATACTGGAGCTTTATGGCTCCCTTCTGCATCATATCTCGAATGTAGAAATACCTGATTTCTATGTGCTTCGATCTATCGTGGAATACCGGGTTCTCTGTCATCTTTATAAAACTTTAATTGTCACATAGAATCACGGTAGTGTCCAACTGTAGGTTGAATAATCCTGACATCAGCTTTCGAAGCCATATGGCTTCACAACTAGCAGAGCAAGTTGTTATATATTCCGCTTTGCCTGTGCTTAGAGCAACACTAGACTATTTTCAGCTAAACCATGAAATCATAGCAGATCCTAGACTATAACATCCTCCTGATGTGCTTTTCCTGTCTGAGATACTTCCGGCCCAATCTGCATTTGTATAGCCATACAATCTATACTCATGGCTACCATCATAGTATAGACCAAAGTCTATAGTCCCTTTTGATATCTCATCAGATGTTTTGCAGCTACCAAGCGAACCTGTCTAGGTTGAACTAGATATTGACTTAAGGTGTTCACAACAAAACAATTGTCAGGTCTGGTGTTTGTTAAGTACATCAATGACACAATTATCTATCTATATTGAGTCACATCCACTAACTCTGATGAGTCATCAGCTAACAACTTTAGGTTGGAATCCATGGGTGTGGCCATGGCTTTGCATTCCAACATATTGAAACTTTTCAATATCTCTACTGCATACTTTGCCTGGTTGAGAAAGATTCCTTCTGAACTTTGCCATACTTCCAAACCTAGGAAATAATGCATTAACCCAAGGTCTTTCATCTCAAATTCTTCTGCTAGTTTCTTCTTGCTTTCCATAATCTATTTCTCATTCCCTGTCAAGAATAAGTTATCCACATATAGTAGTAGGATAACATGTTCATCTTCTACAACCTTGAGATAAAGGTTAGGATCATCTTTACTCTTGGTAAATCCCATGCTTGACAGGAAACTATCTATCCTTTCATACCAAGCTCGAGGATCTTGTTTAAGACCATACAAGGCCTTCTTCAACTTGCATACGTGAGTATGTCTATTTTCAACTTCAAATCCTTATGGTTGTTGTTAACACTGAATTTATTTTTGTCAGAATTGCTCCTATTGCCTTCAAAATTTTAAGTTCTCATGGGTGATTGAGTTGGTTTCCAAAGTTTTCTCATTAAGATATGTCCAAGTTGGCAAAGAAGAGAAGGTAAAGAAGTTTAGGGAAAAATACGAATAAATTTCTCACAAATGGAGCAAATTTTTTTATTAATTTTTGAATGAAACCTAAAAAGATGGGTTTTATAAAGATTTTATCTTATTTATATTAAAAAATTAATAGTTTTGAATATTCTAAAGTCAAAGAGCGGGATTTATTCATCAAACCAAGATTAAATGAAGGTTTACGCGCTAAATATGATTTCTTACCTTTCTTAAGGTATAATCAAAACATTAGAAAATAAAATAATCTGGTGGCTAAGGTAAAAAGTGAAACTTAAATCAACGGGTAATATCATTTCCGGAGGGTAAAGTTGCGCAGTAATTAAATCAAAAAGTGCTCAGCGGAATGTATATGGGTAAGCTCATCCGACGGTTAAAAATAAAGTGAAAAATAAATCAATGGTTATTACAAATTCCGGAGCCCAAACTTGCACGTTGGATAAAAGAAAGGAGCCCAGCGGAATTCATTACATAGTGCTTGATCCAACGGTTGAAAGTTAAAGGCAGAATAATCAACGGTTGGGACTCATTCCGGAGTTGAAACTTGCACGGGGGATAAGTCCCAGACTCCCAGCGGAATTCGGTACGTGTCACCCAATCTAACAACTGACAAATAAAGATCTATCACATCGACGGCTGTGGATGATTCCGGAGCTGAAAGCTGCACGAGGGTTAATTTTGAAAGGAGGCTCCGGAATGGGCTCCTTTATAAATAATTTTGACTTGGTTTTTTGACTTTGTTTTAAAAATAATTTCATTTGTGCCGCACGCTGAAGGGAAGAGACAGTCCACCGTCTCTGCGAAATCTATAGCTCAATCAACTAAGCTCTGCTACTGGATATGTGTATGCTACTGAGACTACTGATACTTCGACTGAATCAATAAGAAACTGGTACTTCTATATACCATAATGCATCCTTTGCTTCTTTTGCTTAAAGTGGTGCTGCTACTCGTGCTTGTGGGTACAGGTCTGAATCTACCAGCCCAGAAGAGTTGCAGAAATATATACAAGGACAAATGGTGTGTGTTCTCTTGCAGTAAACGGTTCAAAGATTCAAAAGCAACATAACATATTTTCTGAAAATGACTGTTTTAGTCATTTTATTCAACGAATTGTTTCCAGCAAACAAAGAGGAAATTTCAGAAACTGAAAGAGGTTTTTCATCATAACATCAGGATCTACAATAAACTCTCTCAGTTTTTACCCAGGTGATACAGATTGAGAGAAGCAAAGTCATCTTCAGAGGGAAAATATTCAGATTTCGAAATGACTGTTCTAGTCATCCAACAAAAATAATTGTTTAGATCAAATGAAGATGTATTTTGCGAAACTGGGAGAGGATTTTCTTCACAACGTACCTATCTACAATAACCTCTTTCATTTTTCACACAAGTGCTATGGTTTAGCAGAAACAAAATCAGTTGTACAGGCCAGTTTTCATGTTTTCCAAAGGACTATTTCAGCCATCAACTTCAAAGAATTGTTTTGGACAAATGGAGTTTAATTTGAAAAAATTGGGAGAATTTTTTATTCCTAATAGAACTATAATAAAAAACCTCCTTCAGTTTTTACACAGTAATTACAGGTTGGGAGAATTTTAAATATCTTTACAGGTCATTTTTCCAGAAATATACAATTTTATTATATGAGTCATCAGCTTCAAAAGAATATTTCGAGGGTATTGAGATTATTTGGGAGAAATTAAGACATGGGTTTTGTTGGGCATGTGTCCAATTATAAAAACCTCTCCCGGATTTCACACAGCTATCACCATTGGAGATATGCAGAAGAAACTTTGTTGTAACTGTTTTCAGTTAGGTTTTGAATTCTAGGTTAGGTAAAGACTTTTCTTATAAAAAGGGAAATGTAATTGATAGTTAAAGGGGGGAGGATTTTCTAGAGTGGGGAGGCTCTACATTGCAATGGCTTCACGTTTTCAGGAAATGAATAAAATTTGCAGAGGAGGAATGTAAAATCTTTTTCATGTCAAAGATTCTTGTGCCATCTTTTCTTCAGTAAGTAATTTCTTTATGTGATTGTTTATCCTGTTTCCCACTTCATTTTGTATTTGCTTTCATGCTTGAGAATTAGTTTTTATGGACTAGAATTCATCCAGCATGCTCTAGGTTCACTGTTCAAGCATTTTCTTCTAAAGTCTTGCAGAATTCACCATAGTTAGGTGCTCTGTTTGATGGAATGTCTCCCTTTGTCTACTAATCAACCTGCTAATACCTCAAGACTGAGGAAACGGTGCCTACCTTGCCCTTGATCATAAACCTTCAAAACCCTACCTCCTGCAACCTATTTCAGATCTGATTGTTGACTCAATTGCCCAATGGTCTCCTCCATGACTGTCCTACCAAGTCTTTAAAACAAACTTGTCCTATTTGTCCCATCAGAAATCTGACCTTCTGAGTGTATTTGATTGAATATCTTGAGTATAAAAACTTTGTAAATAGTGAGAGATCCCTCTCTGATTGTATTAGGTCAGAAATACATTCTAAAGTGGTTTTTGCTGTTACCTCGGGATCTACCTTTTCACAACCTGGGTACATTCTGAGTGATAACAAACTGGCGCCGTTGCCGGGGAATGAAGGCTCAAATCTTCCCTGGGTATAAACGACATACTTTTAGATTTGATTGTTGATGGTGAACAACAGTCAGATATTAGAAAGGTTGTGCAACTTTCACCTGGCGACTCCATCTTTGAAGAATCCAGTTTTTAGAATTCCTATGGCGACTCAACTGTCAAAAGATTGCAAAGTTTGAAGAAGTTGATTCAGTTTATTCATTCGTCGATATGAGTTCTTGTCTGCAAGGTATGCTCCTATGAATCGTGCTCACATTCCTGGTTTTCCAAATCAAATACCTAAAGTGGATTGGCAAACAGGTCTTCCAAAGTTTAAAGATCAAAAGAATGATGATGCTGCCCTTCATTTAGTTAGATTTCATATACATATACATAAGCTGGGAGTTAAATTGCATGAGGATTCTTTAATGAAAATGTTCATGGCTACTCTAGAAGGAGATGCAAAGTCATGATATGAAGGGTTACCATCAGAAAGTTTATCTTCTCTTACTGATTTTCATACAGTGTTTCATGAACATTACCAAAACCAATACCCCTCCTTGTTGATGGTTCAAGATTGTTGTATGCATGCTAAAGGTTTCATTGAAGATTTGGAAAAATTGTATAGTGATGATGAGTTAGTGGATGAAGAGCTTTTAGAAATTTTATATGAGAACCCATTTCAGAAAAAAGAAACACAAATTAGTTGTCTTCACATTCAAGAAAAATCTCAGCAGTTAATAATTTCTTCCTCTACTGAAAAAGACATGAGCCAAAACTCTGATTCAAGCAGCTACATTTATTTTGCTGAAGTAGATGATAATTTGCAGCAGTCTTGTCATTCTTTGTGTGACCAAGAGGGAAGTTGGGATGGTCATTCAAACCCTTCTTCATATTATTCAACTTCTGAAGTTTTGTTTGAAGATGAGGCTGCTTATTCCCAATCAGAAAATTCCTTTTTGCAGCAGCAATTTCCTCTAAATTCTAATGCTTCTGTGGGTGATTACATAAAGAATTCTGATTCTACAAATTTTCACTCTTACAGTCCCTCCACATATTTATTTTCTGAAAATACAATTAAAGAGGAATCAGCCCTTGGATTAGAATTGGAAAAAAGATATGAGCATAAAGATGATCAGCCTATTGATGTGAAAAAAGACGGTTATACTCTTGATGGTTTTTATGATGATTGTGGTCAGCTTGTTGAAAATTATGTTAGTGATGGTTTAAAAAAAAAAATTAGCCTACTTATATATAATGAAAATGAAGAGCAATCATGCCATCAATCTCAGTATGTGAAAGAACCAACAATGTGCAATAAACAAAGGGATCACAAAGGAGGAGATGAGGACTCTCAATGGGATGTTTCTTTAAATCTTTCCAATTCAGAAACATTTTGTCAAGAAGACATCTTTCTGCTTAATCTTGTTGAAGAACAAAATGATATTCCTCTTGAAGTGCTTGAGAATAATGGAGTTGTAAACGTAGAAATATCAAATGAAGTTGCTGATATATCATTGAAAGACAATCATGAGAATTCCTTTCAAAGCTATTCTAAAGATCTGTTTGACAGTATGCAAGAGGAGTTACTTTTTGGACAGCCTTGTCATGACAAACAAGTGATTGAGTATTTTGAAATTTGTCATGTTTTTAATGATCCAATAGCAGAGTACATGGATGAATATTTCAGATGGAGTAGTTGGTTATATGTTTGCAGCAAGGGACAAATTTTTCATCTATTTTGTTCTTATGTTCTAATTTCGATCAAGCATGAGGAAGAAATGGAATTATTGGATAAATTGCTTGATTGGCTTCATTGGAAGTCAGATTTTGCTTGATTGGGCATTTGTGCTTAGTGAAGTAGGATAGGTAGGCAAGAATAAGCTCGACATGGTGAGCATCTCTTTCAGCAGTTTTCAGTTTGGTTTCAGTTTCAAGTGCAATTCAGTTACAGGTTACAGGTTGACAGAGTGGGATTTGTTTGCAAAATGGTTTCAGTTGATGGTTCAGTTCAAGAAAGGTTGAGGATTTCAGAGAAATATTGAGAGAAACCCAATGGATTTGGCACCTGGTCTACGTGGTTCTTTGCTACCTCACAGGGAGGATAGCATCCCTAGTTGGAGCCAGTTGTTAACACTGAATTTATTTTTGTCAAAATTGCTCCTATTGCCTTCAAAATTTTAATTTCTCATGGGTGATTGAGTTGGTTTCCAAAGTTTTCTCATTAATATATGTCCAAGTTGGCAAAGAAGAGAAGGTAAAGAAGTTTAGGGAAAAATACAAATAAATTTCTCATAAATGGAGCAAATTTTTTTATTAATTTTTGAATGAAACCTAAAAAGATGGGTTTTATAAAGATTTTATCTTATTTATATTCAAAAATTAATAGTTTTGAATATTCTAAAGTCAAAGAGCGGGCTTTATTCACCAAACCAAGATTAAATGAAGGTTTACGCGCTAAATATGATTTCTTACCTTTCTTAAGGTATAATCAAAACATTAGCAAATAAAATAATCCGGTGGCTAAGGTAAAAAGTGAAACTTAAATCAACGGGTAATATCATTTCCGGAGGGTAAAGTTGCGCAGTAATTAAATCAAAAAGTGCTCAGTGGAATGTATATGGGTAAGCTCATCCGATGGTTAAAAATAAAGTGAAAAATAAATCAATGGTTATTACAAATTCCGGAGCCCAAACTTGCACGTTGGATAAAAGAAAGGAGCCCAGCGGAATTCATTACATAGTGCTTGATCCAACGGTTGAAAGTTAAAGGCAGAATAATCAACGGTTGGGACTCATTCCGGAGTTGAAACTTGCAAGGGGGATAAGTCCCAGACTCCCAGCGGAATTCGGTACGTGTCACCCAATCTAACGACTGACAAATAAAGATCTATCACATCGACGGCTGTGGATGATTCCGGAGCTGAAAGCTGCACGAGGGTTAATTTTGAAAGGAGGCTCCGGAATGGGGTCCTTTATAAATAATTTTGACTTTGTTTTCAAAATAATTTCATTTGTGCCGCGCGCTGAAGGGAAGAGACAGTCCACCGTCTCTGTGGAATCTATAGCTCAATCAACTAAGCTCTGCTACTGGATATGTGTATGCTACTGAGACTACTGATACTTCGACCGAATCAATCAGAAACTGGTACTTCTATATACCATAATGCATCCTTTGCTTCTTATGCTTATAGTGGTGCTGCTACTCATGCTTGTGGGTACGGGTCTGAATCTACCAGCCTAGAAGAGTTGCAGAAATATATACAAGGACAAATGGTGTGTGTTCTCTTGCAGTAAATGGTTCAAAGATTCAAAAGCAACATAACATATTTTCTGAAAATGACTGTTTTAGTCATTTTATTCAACGAATTGTTTCCAGCAAACAAAGAGGAAATTTCAGAAACTGAAAGAGGTTTTTCATCATAACATCAGCATCTACAATAACCTCTCTGATTTTTTACCCAGGTGATACATATTGAGAGAAACAAAGTCATCTTCAGAGGGAAAATATTCAGATTTCGAAATGACTGTTCTAGTCATCCAACAAAAATAATTGTTTAGCTCAAATGAAGATGTATTTTGCGAAACTGGGAGAGGATTGTCTTCACAACGTACCTATATACAATAACCTCTTTCAATTTTCACATAGATGCTATGGTTTAGCAGAAAAAAAATTAGTTGTACAGGAGTTTTCATCTTTTCCAAAGGACTATTTCAGCCATCAACTTCAAAGAATTGTTTTGGACAAATGGAGTTTAATTTGACAAAACCGGGAGAGGTTTTTATTCCTAATAAAACTATAATAAAAAACCTCCTTCATTTTTTATACAGTAATCACAGGTTGGGAGAATTTTAAATATCTTTACAGGTCATTTTTCCAGAAATATACAATTTTATTATATGAGTCATCAACTTCAAAGGAATATTTCGACGATATTGAGATTATTCAGGAGAAATGAAGACATGGGTTTTGTTGGAAACGTGTCCAATTATAAAAACCTCTCCCGTATTTCACACAACTATCACCATTGGAGATATGCAAGAGAAACTTTGTTGTAACTATTTTCAGTTAGGTTTTGAATTCTAGGTTAGGTAAAGACTTTTCTTATAAAAAGGGAAATGTAATTGATAGTTAAAGGGGGGAGGATTTTCTAGAGAGGGTAGGCTCTACATTGTAATGGCTTCATGTTTTCAGGAAAAGAATAAAATTTGCAGAGGAGGAATGTAAAATCTTTTTCATGTCAGAGATTCTTGTGCCATCTTTTCTTCAGTAAGTAATTTCTTTATGTGATTGTTTATCCTGTTTCCCACTCCATTTTGTATTTGATTTCATGCTTGAGCATTAGTTTTTATGGGCTAGAATTCATCCAGCATGCTCTAGGTCCATTGTTCAAGCATTTTCAAATATTTTCTTCTAAAGTCTTGCAGAATTCACCATAGTTAGGTGCTCTGTTTGATGGAATGTCTCCCTTTGTCTACTAATCAACCTGCTAATACCTCAAGATTGAGGAAATGGTGCCTACCTTGCCCCTAATCATAAACCTTCAAAAACCTACCTCCTGCAACCTATTTCAGATCTGATTGTTGACTCCATTGCCCAATGGTCTCCTCCATGACTGTCCTACCAAGTCTTTAAAACAAACTTGTCATATTTGTCCCATCAGAAATCTGACCTTCTGAGTGTATTTGATTAAATATCTTGAGTATAAAAACTTTGTAAATAGTGAGAGATCCCTCTCTGATTGTATTAGGTCAAAAATACATTCTAAAGTGGTTTTTGCTGTTACCTCGGGATCTACCTTTTCACAACCTGGGTACATTCTGAGTGATAACAGTTGTTCTATGTATACTTCTTCTTCGATCACACCATTTAGAAACACTATTTTCACATCCATCTTGTGTAAGTCCCACTTCATCATGGATGCAAGTGCCATGATAGCTCTAATCGAAGTATACTGTGCTATTGGGGCAAATGTCTCTTCATAATCAATTCCCTCTTTTTGAGAGAAACCTCTAGCCACAAATATTGCTTTATACTTCTCGATATTTTCGTCAGCTGCATGCTTTATTTTGAATATCCATTTGGAGGATACTATATTCTTTCCTTCTTGTTTGGGAACTATATCCCATACATCATTCTTCATTATTGACTGTTATTCTTCAGTCATTGCTTCTACCCATTCTTTCTTCTGTACCACTTATTCGTAGTTTTTAGGTTCTTGATCTACAAGATCATACATCAAGGCTACATAGTTGGAAAAAGTCTTAGGTTTCTTTATTTCCCTTGCGGAGCCTTCAAGAGCTCCATATCTTTCTGCCTCTCCTATAATTTCTCTTGTCCAAGCAGGCTTTCTCTTTCTTGATATCTCCATCATAAGAGGTTCTTGTGGTTCTGCCATGTCATGTTCTTCAGGAGCTTCATCTTCAGGGAGACATGTAGTTTCTTCATTTCTAGGAGGTGTCTCTTCTTCATACACTTCTACATGTTGGCACTTCCTAGATCTCTTAAGGGCTGCCTCTTCATCGAATGCCACATCTCGATTGATTTCCATGTGATGGAATCCAGGAATGTAAATTCTAAATGCTTTGGATAGTTCACAATATCCAACAAATATCCCTTTCTTTCCAAAAGGGTCTAACTTGGTTCTTTTCTCTTTTGGTATATGAATATATACTGGACAACCAAATATTTTGAGGTGACTTACCTCAGGTTTCTTTCCCGTGAACATCTCTTCTAGAGTCTTGAATCCAAGAGCACTGTGAGATATTCTATTCTGTACATACACAACAGTTCTTCCTGCTTCTTCCCATAGATGCATTGGAAGATCTTGATCATATATCATTGTCTTCACTGCCTCCATGATGGTTATGTTATTTCTTTTCGCAACCCCATTCTATTGAGGATTGTAGGGAGTAGTTAGTTCCCTCTTGATTCTGGCATCTTTGAAAAAAGATTCAAACTCTTTTGAGGTATATTCTCTGCAATTGTCAGATCGGAGTGTCTTGATTCTCTTGTATGAAAGATTCTCTATCAAGGCTTTGAACTCTTTGAATTTCTCAAACACTTCACTCTTTGCTTTCAAGAAGTATATCCAAGTATTTCTTGAAAAGTCATCAATAAATGTGATATAATATTCAAAGCCACTTAGGGATGTAGAATACATTGGACCACATACATCTGAATGAATCAATTCCAATGTTCCTTTTGTTTTATTTCGCTCTTCGAAAATGGATTCTTGATGTTCTTTCCCTTCGCACATCCTTTGCAAATGCCTTCATATTTGATCTTCATGTCCGGTAATCCCGTCACTTCTTTGTTCACATGAGGTAAAGCTTTGTAATTAATGTTGGCAAGCCTTCTATGCCATAATTCACTAGGGTCAGTGGACTCATGAACAAAAGATGTTTCTGAGTGCCCCTTGAGTTTATACAAGCCTCCTTCTTCTTCACCAATGATGATTGCATCTTCAATATTATTTCCTTTGGGCCACATGAGTACTTGGCCATCTATGAAAGCAACTCTGAATCCTTTCTTATCTAAAGCTGAGATAGAAAGTAAATTCTTCTTTAGACCAGGTACATATAATACATCTTTCATTTTTAGGGGATTACCTGAATCAAGTTTGTAGCTTGCTTCACCAACTCCTTTGATCAGATATTGATAATCATCTCCTAGGGATACTTTCTGAGGAGAGCCCTTTTCTTCAAGTTTGGACAGAGTTTTCTTTTGTCTCGTCATGTGCTTTGAAGCACCACTATCGATGAGCCTAGTGTCTTCTTCAGGTGTTACAGACCCAGAGAGTGCAGAGAATAGTACATACTCTTCTGCATCTTCTTCTCTTGCTTGCTTTCTTGGAGGTATTTCCTCTTCTTCTTCTTCATCTTCATCTTCAGTTAGATGATCAAGATATCTTTTGTTGTTGATCTTCTTCTTATATTCCTGCTTCTTCATAGGACAATTTCGGGCAATGTGTCCTATCTTATCACAATGAAAACATTGAAAACCATAGTAGTCTATATCTGGAGGATTTTCCCTTTTTCTTTGGATTCTTCTGGGAGGTTGAGACTCCTTGAAACTTCTTCTCTTGAAGTTAGATTGAATTCTTCTTTTCTTGGTGTGAGTGGCTATGGCTTGATCATCTTCCTTTAGTAAGGCTTCTCTGTTTTCCACTCTAGTCTCTTCTTGAATGTAATCTTCCCATACCACATCAAACTTCATGCTTTCTTTTCTGGCACACATCATATGGATGTAGGACTCCCAGGGTCTAGTTAGACCATTGAGAGTAGTCATAACCAGTTCATCTTCATCAAGCTTATCTCCAATAGCTTCTAGTTGCTCTTTGATCTGAGAAACCCTTGTGAACTAGTCTTGGATGGAATCTCCATGACTCATCTTGATACTTTTTAGTTGAGCTCTCAGATTCATCTTTCTGTTGATGTTTCTTCCCTCATACATTCTGGAAAGGGCATCATAGATTTATTTTGGTGTATTCTTGGATGACACTTGAGGGATCAAGTGATCCTTGATGGAGTCAACAATAATCCTTTGTGCCCTAATCATATCCTTTATGTTCTTCTCCTTGGCTTTAGAAGACTGATCCTCCTCCTTCTACAGCTACTTCTCTCTCCTTCACTAGTGCGCTACACAAGTGAGTGTTTATGTGTTCCAAATGAGGAGTGCCACACCTCTATTTATATTCATCCGTTCACTTTAATAATTAATTCGAACATGTAGGCCCGAGTTAATCATGTAGGCTCGAGTTAAACATGTAGGCTCAAGTAACCACAACTGGGATGCTAATGACCCACCTTTACAATTTGAGGGGACTACCTCATGAATCTTATTAGTTCTTCCGATTAGAAGCATCGGGGTACAAATTAATACAAGTGGTTGTCCCAGTAGGACCATCGGGGACCACAAAAAGTACATATAGAATATTCTTCGAAGTTACAATATTTCAACATCCAGCCTAGAGTGATTGCGAAAAATGTTGTGGGCCATGTTATGATTGGCGATAAATTTTATCATTTTCTTACCTCTCTTGTACAAGGCACCAATCCATCGATAACTAGGGTCGTTCATCTTAACAATATCATGCATCACAAGGTTCAATGTGTGAACCAAACACCCTGACCAAAATATGTTGGGATACTTATCCTCAATGATTTCTCCTGCTGCCTTACAATTAGCAACATTATCTGTGATGACTTGAATGACATTGTATGGCCCAATCGTTTGAAGGGTTTCAAGTAAAGGTTGTGTAATATTAATATACAGATATTAAAGATATTAAGCAATTATCTATGGAGTCTGTGTGGGACTTCGGCCATAGATTTAAAATGTTGATGGCTAAAGTAAGCTTCCAAATGTCAGACGTATAGCACAAAGAATGTTTCATTGCAGCGTTGTTACTGCACATCTGGATTCGCTTGATGTAACAAAAGATTGTGTCGCAAACTGAAGCTTTGGAGTTAGCCATGAAGCTAGAATCCTCACCCATAGGATATACTAGTGCATGGATTATGCAAATTCAGTCACAACTAGCCAACCTTACGCTACAACTCTAGGACATTAAGAAGGGGAAAGAGATCCAAGAGGAAATGTGGTGTACCAGATGTAGAACAGAGGGACACCATAAGGATAACTTCTCAGTACTCATGAATTATGTCACATCGGGAGCTCCAAACCCAATAAATACATAAGTGATTCCTTGGTGTAGAAAATGCCAAACTAGTGGCGATCGTTTGGAAGAGTGCTTATACATATAGAATATTGTAAGTGTGTCGTCTAGTTTATACTATAAATTTTGCAAATCAGTAGGCCATGATGAGAAGGATTGCAGAGCATACCAGTTGCTGCAAGAGAAAACAATGCATACCTATTTGATGAAGAATTAAGAGCAGATGCAAACTGAGCGGGCTCAAGCTCAATATGCATAAGATCAGTTTCCTCATCCCCAGTATCCACAGAATTAGTACCCACAACAACAATACCCTCAACCCACAGGGGGTGGAAATTTTAGAGGCCAAGGACAAGGAGGAGGATTTGGTCATGGAAGAGGCTAAATTATATGTTATAATTGTGGACAACCAGGACATTTTTCTAGGTACTATGCAAGTCCTACAGAGACATGTTCGTATTGCAAATATTTTTATCACACTGTCGAACAATGTCCATAGTTGATTGGGAAGTGGCAGGCTAAAAATGTGGTAAATCCAAACCCTTTGCAAAATCCCAACCTGAAACCCAATCAGAATATCTAGAATATTTATGCTAAGTTGAGAGAACCACATATAGTTATTGTAACTAGAAGAGGTTTTGCGACTGGAGAAGACCAAGAAACACAACATGAACAACCACAGGTGTGACCAACAACACAAAATAAAGTATCCTTCAGCATTAAAAAAGAAAAGGAAATATTCTTGTACACACGACCATAATTCATTGACAATAATCAAGCGTCGACTTTTGCTGCTACACTACCTAGAAGACCAATAATGAAGATGCCTAAAATACTTGACCAGTTGTTTCGAAAGCAACCGACAAAAAATGTTAGTAAGCTTAAAGAGTTTTTTAAAAGTTTCTTATCACTAATATAATATAAAGATACTGTCACAAAATTGACATCTCTAATGGAAGAACCTCAAGAAGAGATGTGACCAGACATAAAGTTTAACCATGTGGGAAAAAGATTAAATACTATTCACGAGTTAAGAATGTCTACCCAGATAGGAGACTACGACATGGATTATATTATCCTAAACTTGGGCTCTGATGTCAACATTCTGAAAAGACAAACATGGTAAAGCATGGGAAAACCACGAATTAAGTGGTATCATATCCAACTCCAATTAGAAAATTAGTCGAAAGTCCTACCTATTGGTCGACTGACTAAAGTGCATGTCGAGGTAAAAGGCCTAAAAACGTATGTTGACTTTTAGGTAATTGACATTGTCGATGAAACAAATCCGTATCATGCACTTTCGTGGATCGACTGGGTGATTGATAATCAGACCATCATCAATTTTAAGAAAATAATCTTAACATTTAAAGATCCAGAGATAAGGGTGGCCGCAGTAATTGATCCACTAGAAGGTTAGAGATATGTCGAGCCAGTAAATAGTGAAGGAAAAGGTGACTATTTGGACTATATTTATAACATCACATATGAAATGGACAATTATGTGAATCCAATGACTGACGAAAATATTAGTTGGCGGAGTATTAGTTCTTGTACATTGGATTCTGGTGAAGCATTGGAAACCTGGCAGAATCAGATGAATGAAGTATCCACGAGAAGATGCATAAGAATTACATGTTCTGTGCTACGAGTAGGAATCGAGGTAAGTGACCTACCCAGATATGAAGGTTTACCTAAACTTGCATTTTTTTTGACAGAATTTGACGAAAAAGCATAGAACCTCAGCACTTGTCCGCTCTGGACTTTGTACTGAAAGCTACACCCGTCAGATGGTGGGTCGCACATAAAGAATATATCTCGAAATGGCCACAATGTCGATGATTGATGGAGATACGATTTGGATAAGAGATTAGCTATACTGGTCAAAAGTATACATGATTGACCAATCCTGCTGAGCATATTGAGTATTGTCGTGCGACATGGGAGGCATGTCCACAACATGAATGGGTTTATTGGTTCATACACACATTAGACATGATACCAAGGAACTAGTATACATTAGTTGAACTAAGACAAGTGAGCGTTGAATGGGCTGAATTAGCTATTAGCTTCACACACACATTTGAGTTTGTCAATGATCATCCCTTGATTGATGTTGCATTGCATGTAATCAAGTCAAATATATTTTAAGATATCTCTGTCACAATGACAAACTTCAATCAGAGCAGCACAACAATACAACACTGGATGGATTTCTATAATTTGATGGGAGAACCTAATGATGATGACCCACTTGACGTAAATATACCAGAGTTTGAAGGTACAAGTGGAGTGGAACGACTTGGTATTTATAGTGATCAGTTTTTTAATCCCCTAAAAGTCAAGAAAATCAACATTGGCTAACTAGAGAATCAAAATTTTTCCAATAGTAGATATTACTGGGATGGTGAGACTATCAGGAAAATTACGAATCTATTGCATGGGTTTTAGGATATTTTACCTACAAAGTTATTAGAAATTAAACGGATTGCCGGAGACTTTGGAGAAATGAAAATACCATTAAAGCCTGATGCAAAACCTATCAAGCAATGACCATACCGACTGAATCTGCGATATAAAGAAAAAGTCAAGATAGAATTTGATTGAATGCTGGATGCGGGTATCATAGAACCTGTTGAATAATCGGAATGGATCGGTCTGATAGTGGTGAAAGATAAGAAGGTTACTTGTGAATTAAGGATTTGCGTCTACCTAAGGAAATTGAGCGATGCTTGTTTACATGACCCATTTCCAACTCTATTTACGGATGAGGTATTATAAACTTTTGGGGGTTAAGAAGTTTATTCTTTTACTGATGGATTCTCTGGGTACCATGAAATCAGAATAACAAAGGAAGATCGACACAAGACAACCTTTGCGATGGAGTGGGGTTGTTTCTAATACATGGTAATGCCCTTTGGAATCAAGAATCCTCCTACTATCTTTTCTAGGATAGCAGTCGTTGCCTTCAAAGATTTTATTCATAAGTTTCTTGAAGTATAATTCGATGATTGGACAATATTCAGGCTCATTAAGGATCATATTGAAAGCCTAAGAATGACGTTGTAACAGTGTCGCTAGTATCAGATTTCACAAAACTTAAAGAAATGTATTTTTCTACCCCTTTTGGAATTCTATTGGGACATGTAGTTTTTCGTTATGGAATTTTGGTTGACCTTGCTAAAATTGCAATTAGTGTCGACCAACCACCACCTACCACAATGGAGCAACTGAAAACAACATTGGGACATACAGGATACTATTGAAAATTCATCAAAGAATATGGAGAGGTGACTGCTCTGATGGAGAATTTATTGAAGAAGGATGTTAAATTCCAGTGGATGGAAAATTGCCAAGAAAGTTTAGACACCTTAAAGAACAATATGGTTACAACTCCCATGCTTGTATTTCCAGACTAGAAAAAGGAATTTCATGTACATGTCGATGTGTCATCTGTCGCACTCGACATGGTAATAGCACATCCTGGTGAAGGATCGATTGATCATCCTATTGCCTTCGTTAGTAGGAAATTATCAATGGTAGAGAAGAACTACACCATGACAGAAAGAGAAGGATTAGCTATGGTATACTCTCTGTAGAATTTTTTACACTACTTGTTGGGTGTACATTTCAATATGTACATAGATCATTCAACGTTGAAATACCTGGTCAATAAGCCAGTGTTGGGGGAGAATATTTGTTGGAGGCTTCTCCTTTTTTAGGAATTTGACTTTGAAGTCATTGTTAGACTGGGTCAACTGAATTTAGGGCCAGACCATCTATCGGGGATCAAGATTGGAAAAGAACCGGGTAATCTCGATGATAGTCTCCCTGACGCGCCATTATTTGTGATAAAAATGTTTGATGATCATTATAGAGACAACATAGAATTTTTTTAGTATGGGATATGCCCCAGTTGAATTTACTACTGCACAGAAGAAGCAATTAGCTGTGCGAGTTGCAGACTTCCAGTTGATCACTGGACAGTTATATAAAATGGGCCCTAATGAGATTCTTCATCATTGGATCTTGGAACACAAGTGACTAATGATATTGAATGAAGCACATGTTGGTGTCACGAGAGGCCATTATGTTGGAAAATATACAGTGAGAAAGATATTACAAGCAAGGATGTGGTGGCCCATAATACATTTAGATGCTCAAGAATACTGTCGCAGTTGTGATGTCTATCAGAGAATCGGAAAGCCGTTGCGACGAGATGAAATGCCACCAGTACCACAAATAACTTTGCAAGCATTTGACAAATGGGTTGTTGATTTTGTGGGACCTATTAGTCCAATAAGGAAGAGAATAGGTGCAAGATATATTATTATTGTGACCAGTTACTTGACCACATGGGATGAAGCAGCACCAGTAAGAGATTGTACTGCTGTGATTGCTGCCAAGTTCTTATTCGACAATGTTGTGACTCAATTCTGATGCCCCAAGATTTTGGTAAGTGACCAAGGGATGCATTTTGTTAATTAGATAATTGAAGATTTAATAGGAGAATTCCAGATTCAGCATAGAAAGACAATGCCATATCACCCTCAAGTGAATGGTGTCGTCAAAGCATTCAAAAAGATCCTGGAGAATGTATTGACAAAGATTTGAATTGTTCAAAGAGACGACTGGAACTAGAAAATTCCTGCAGTTCTATGGACATACCACATGACTTGTAAGAAGTTGATACGCCGAATTCCATTTCAGTTCGTGTATGGACAAGAGGTTGTGATGAAAATGGAATATATTGTACCTAGACTAGATTGTTGTGAATACAGAGATGGCAGATATTGGTGATGTCGAGGAAATACTGTCGCATATGCTATAGTTGGAAGAAGAACACTTTATTGCACGTTATCATCAAAACGTTGATAAGGAACGAAAAAAGTATGGAATGATCGCCACATCAAGAATAAGCAATTTCAGGTTGGAGGACTTGTTCATCTATATCATAGCAAAATTTTAAAGCATTCGAGCAAGCTGAAAACACACTGGATAGGATCATATATTGTAATTCATATCACTAACGGAGGCGCACTACAACTAAAAAGGTTAGATTGAACACCTATCAAAGGATTGGTGAATGGAAGTTGGCTAAATCCATACTAGGATAGTCGTGACTTGGAAGAGAGAGAGAGAGAGAGAGAGAGGAACGAAAAAAGTATGGAATGATCGCCACATCAAGAATAAGCGATTTCAGGTTGGAGGACTTGTTCTTCTATATCATAGCAAAATTTTAAAGCATTCGAGCAAGCTGAAAACACACTGGATAGGATCATATATTGTAATTCATATCACTAACGAAGGCGCACTACAACTAAAAAAGTTAGATCGAACACCTATCAAAGGATTGGTGAATGGAAGTCGGCTAAATCCATACCAGGATAGTCGTGACTTGGAAGAGAGAGAGAGAGAGACAGAGAGAGAGAGAGAGAGAGAGAGAGAGAGAGAGAGAGAGAGAAGATTGGTGAATGGAAGTCGGCTAAATCCATACCAGGATAGTTGTGACTTGGTAGAGAGAGAGAGAGAGATAAAAAAGTTAGAACACCTATCAAAGGATTGGTGAATGGAAGTCGGCTAAATCTATACCAGGATAGTCGTGACTTGGTAGAGAGAGAGAGAGATAAAAAAGTTAGATTGAACACCTATCAAAGGATTGGTGAATGGAAGTCGGCTAAATCCATACCAGAGAGAGAGAGAGAGAGGATTGGTGAATGGAAGTCAGCTAAATCCATACCAGGATAGTCGTGACTTGGTAGAGAGAGAGAGAGAGAGATAAAAAAGTTAGAACACCTATCAAAGGATTGGTGAATGGAAGTCGGCTAAATCTATACCAGGATAGTCGTGACTTGGTAGAGAGAGAGAGAGAGAGATAAAAAAGTTAGAACACCTATCAAAGGATTGGTGAATGGAAGTCGGCTAAATCTATACCAGGATAGTCGTGACTTGGTAGAGAGAGAGAGAGATAAAAAATTTAGATCGAACACCTATCAAAGGATTGGTGAATGGAAGTCGGCTAAATCCATACCAGGATAGTCGTGACTTGGTAGAGAGAGAGAGAGAGAGAGAGAGAGAGAGAGAGAGAGAATGTATTTGTCACCAATGAAAAAGGGCGACGAATACAATATGTATTTCACAATCAAAGAAATATGTTGAAGGTTGAATATAGGTCACAAAAAAGAAGAGTTGTTGCAATACGAACTTGCGTCACAGAAATGATAGTTGGTTGTACTTAATTAAAAAACGTAAGCAAATTTGACGACGTGCTTTTTGGCCACTTCTGTCATTATTTCACAATAACTACCACTGATGTGACAGGCATGAAGGTTTGTGTGGCGGTTTCTATATGATGATTCATATGATTGACCCATGTGACGGAGAGCGTTGCAACCTTTCCATTCATTGTTCGTGCATGTGAAGGACTAACTGATTGAACCGATAGATGTTATCACCTTCGCCCCCAAGTTTCAGTTCATTTTGCTACACCCGAGTGAGAGTATTCCATTGTCGTTTGCAACTGCAAGAGTCAAAGTGAGTTTTTCACAGAGTATGTTTATTTATGTTTCCAGTACAAGAACATTTGTAGAATCTGGTGTCGAAACCGCATCACCCACACTCATTATGGAACACACTGTTGGATATGTTCCCCCACATGATGTGGTTGTAGTAGAAGTTGAACAGATTACATCCATCCCTGAAGTGAGGTTACAACCAGACCCACCTGACACGTCGAAGAGGAAATTGTTTAGTAGTCATATGAAACCAATAGCACCAGAGCTAGGAGATGAAGAAGCAACGTTTGAAATTAGGCTACCAGACGATATCCCATCTAATACACCTGATTCACTGCGGAGAAAAAATGTCAAAATGCAAAGTATCCATTAGTTAAAGCAGTTGTTCCAAAAAAGAGTTAGAATAACAACGAGAGCCTGTGACGTTTCCTTCAGCTTTACAAGAAGAACAAGATATATTTGGTGATGTCGATGAACTTTATAAGAAGCTAAAGATATATTTGGTGATGTTGATGAACTTTTCTCTCATCGTTCCTAACGTTATAAGGAATTCATGTTTCAAACCTAAAAAAGGAAAGCAACAATGTAGGATGTGAAGAAGATCGAAGAGGTAGAGGCACTGTGTGCTAAGGCAATTGAGCAAGTTTCTTAGACATGGGAATCATTGATCGATGATGAAGAGTTAGAGAAAGTGGCAAAGCAGCTGTACACTGCAGAGATAGAGTTGACCGAGATGAAGAATGAAATGAAGTAGCTTCCCTTAGCAGAGAAAATGGCTAATGTTGTCGAGCTGAAGAAAGTACAACAACAAGTCGCAACACTACATACACAAAAACAAAAGTGCACTGATAGGGTCGCAGAATTACAAGCAAAGGTAGAAAAAGTTACGTGTATTATTAAACCTGTAAACTAGAAAGTGTAACAAGCAGTAGAGTCAATAGGACTTACAACATCATAATACATCAGTGCCAACCTTGTGGAAATTTGAAGAAGAAGGAAGCAGAAGTATGGGAGGAGACCCCGTAGATAGTGAAAATATTCCAGGATTTTCAAAGTAAGGTTGTCACAACAAAGGTTTCAGACTAGTGTGGCTCAGCATGAGCCTTAGGTGAGTGTCGGGGCATGTTGGTCCTAGGAAAAAATAAGCATAATTCGGCCAGAATCCTGCTTGGGAATATGAATATTTTGGTCACATGACAGAAGAGTCTGCAACGAAAAGAGAAGCTACGACATAATCAATCAGGAGAAGTTGTGACAAAAGCAACTGGGAAAGAGAAGCAACGATAGAAACAGTCATGGGAGAAGAGTCCACGATGGAAGGGAAGTTGCGAAGAGAAGAACCACCATGAAAGGAACCACGATAGAACATATGACTCATATCGGAACACGATTCTGAACATACGATGAAACACGATTCTAAACATACGATGTAACAGGATTCTGAACATATGAAGGAAGAGAATATGTGAAGAGAACAACCACGACGAATGATTCTTTGTATCCCATCATATGTACATAATCATACTCCTCATAGAGTACTCGAGAATAAGACTCCTCAAGAGGATTTCTCAGGAGAGAAGCCAGAAGTCGACTATCTCATAATATTTGGCTACCCAGTATACATAGACATCCCAAAGGATAAGAGGACAAGCTTGATTCTTAGGGGAAGAAGGGAATATTCATAGGATACAGTGATACCTCAAAGTATAACCAAATATAATTCCCAGGATTCAATAAAATCGAGACCATTAGAGATGCAACATTCAATGAAGAATTGGCATACTCAAGATCCAGAAAGCTACCTGTTGAAGAGGTCGAGGAACCTGAAGGAACGCGAGTTAGAGGTACGAATATTATAGAAGTAGTTCCATAATTTCGTGAAGATCATGACATGGTAGAACCACAAGTTCCTATAGAGACACTTCACGAGAAGGACTCCCACAAGAGAAAACTGGCATGTGCACGAGAACTCATACAAGAAGCAGAAATGTATGGTGCTCCATATGGGATGCAAAGAGAAAGGAAACTACCAAAATATTATGATAGTTATGTGGCCCTATTGTGTGACATCATTGACAATGAACCTTCCAACTATGAATAGGTTGTAGAAAAGGAAGAATGGAAGGATTCCATGATCAAGGAGTACCAGTCAATTATGAAGATTGATGTCTGGGAGATAGTTCTGAGACCGAAAGAGAAGTCTGTCGTGACTTCAAAGTGGATCTACAAGATCAAGCATGCTATAGATGGTTGCATCAAAAAACACAAAAAGATTCATGGCGAGAGGCTTCTCACAAAAAGAAGGTATAGACTACGAGGAGACATTTGCACTCGTAGCAAGGTACACTTCCATTAGAACCATACTTGCATTGGTTACAGTAATGAAATGAAGATACACCAGATGGATGTCAAGACAACATTCTTATATGGTGCATTCGAAGAGGAAGTGTACGTAAAACAACCACTGGGATTCAAGACACATGACAAACACACTCATATGTGCAAATTGAATAAGGCCTTATACAGATTAAAACAAGAACCCAAGATTCCTGATGAGCTTAGGTTTACTAAGAGTAAATCAGATTCCAACCTTTACTTCAAGGTTCAAGACGAAATATTGATGATGATCCTGCTATATGTTGATGACTTGTTCCTGACAGGAGTACATGAACTCATTGCAGATGCAAAGAGGAATCTTATCACTAAGTTTGAGATGAAATACCTAGGGATAATGCACTACTTATTAGGCATGGAGGTGTGGTAAAATATAGATGGAATCTTCCTTGGTCAAGGAAAGTATGCAGTGGAATTTTGAAAAGATTCGGAATGTTGGATTGCAAGGCCATAGCCACACCTATGGCATCGAACTTGAATATTATGTGTGATGCTTCATCGGAGTCGATTGATGCCACACCGTATCATTAGATGATTGGTTCATTGATGTACATGACAAATATGAGACTGAACATATGCTTTGCTATGAACACCCTGATCTAGTTCCTGATGGATTCGAGATATGTTTACCTGGTTGCTGCAAAGCATGTATTGGCGTACCTGAAGGGTATAGTGGATTATGGGCTCAACTATGATGAGAATCAAATAATTAAACTGCATGGTTATGTTTATTCAGATTGTGTAGGTAGCACCACTTATACAAAGAGCACTTTGGGTTGCTGCTTCATTTCGGACATGATATCCTGGTTTAGTAGGAAGCAGTCCTGCATGGCACCGAGTACAGCTGAGGCAGAGTATGTTGCTGCTTACTCGGATAATTTTGAGGCAGTATGGTTGCAGAAGCTACTAATTGATTTATTTGATTTGAATATATATGTGACTTGTATCTTTTGCGACAATCGGAGTTGCATGAAGTTGTCGGAGAACCTGGTGTTCCATGATAAGTCGAAGCACATCACAATCAAGTTCCACTGTATCAGGGAGATGGGGTAGAGAGGAGTAGTGAAGCTCCAATATGTGGCAACGAATGAGAAAATAGTCGATGTAGTGACCAATCCTTTAGACAAAGTGAAGTTTGAGTACTTCAGAAAAAGACTTGGTGTGATCCATAACAAGGCCCCTCGAAAGAGGGAGTAACGCGTTCTAACATAGTCAGAGATGTTGGTTGTTTAGAAACATAAAAGATCTTGGTGTGATCCTATGCAAGAGATGACAAGACACCAGAAGATGCAGTTGCATGAGATATCACATGGAAAAAGAGACAGGTTGTCCTTGAGTAGAAAAGATCATGGCATAGGACACAGGTTGCTTGGACGTAATTTCTCCTCTATGTTGTCCTCGGATGTAATCAATCCTGGAGTAGTACGCAAGTTATCCTTGGACGTAATCAGTATTGGTACAGGTTATCCAAAGTGTAAAATATTCCGGCGTAGGATGCAGGTTGTTCGTATGTAATGAGTTTTGTGGGTTGTCCTAGAGTGTAAAAGATCCTAGCATGGTACGCAGGTTGCTCAAATGTAATAACTCCTGGAAGGCTATCCGAATGGAAAATATCATAGACATAGGTTATTCAAATGTAATAAGTCTTTGAGGTTGACCTGGAATGGAAAATATCCTGGCATGGTAAGCAAGTTGTTTAGTTGTAATCAGTCCTTGTGTGTGTGTGTTCCCGTGTTGGAGATGATGAGGTCACAAGGCACTTGGTGTGCACCTGGGCAGTTCTCACGTAGTGGTAGATGCAGGTTGTCTTGGTGACATGCTCCTATGTTTGTAGAATAGAGGTTGGCATGTTATCACATATACATTTGTAGTCCTGCTACCATGATGCAACGTACAAATATATCTCTTATTCTATTCCAAGCTATTTTTCACATGGGGTCTTAGCATGGATCATTATAGCCTCAACCATTTCAGAGCCTTGTTCAACAAAGTTTCCTTGCCAAGACCAAGATTCATCAGTCCATTGAGATGCTTTCAGTGATGACCTAGTTAAACTGAGCAGAGTAGCATATCAGATATCATACACACAGTTAAAGAGGGGCCCTATCAGATGGAGACATGTATATATGGTGATATCAAGTATATGTTTCCCTGGTTTGATTTTTCTCTATGATGTATATCAAACACCTAGGCTTGTCTCGTTAGGATGATCATGGTGACATAAGCTTAAATATATATATAGTAATGCTTGAACTTGTGATAAGACTGATCAAGGACTTGATGTTGAAAATTGTTGCTCATTCCATGCTTTATACAAATGTTAAAACTTAGTGCTATGTTGGTTCCATGTGTCGTTTGGCCCCTCCCATTTAGTTCATCCATGATTGATTCTCATCCCATGACTTTAGTTTAATCAAGACCTATGAGATTGAAGATCAGTGTCCCTATTTTGACCCCTATGTATGATGGATCCCATGTTTTATGTGTCTCGTCCCTGAGTTATCTCGAAGAATGCCAGCTAAAACTTGAAGCAATGTGTCTACCATCATTACATGCATCATGTGCTATAAATTCTATCTGTTGAAATGCAAACTGTGTCTTTCGACACAACTCAAAAAGGGATATAAAGTAAATATGTGAAAGGCCTAAAAAAAAGTAGTGGATAAACAAATGCTAAATCTAAAGACTGCTGGCCACTATAGATGTAATGATTAATTCCTCACGGAACCTGCGGGTTTTGATGTGAGATGGGGAAAGGGACCACTAATTCAAAGTGTCCCCTAGGATCTCTGCATTACAGTTCTTGTGTAGTCAACACAAGGGTCCTAGTAAAGATCCTCACGAAGCTTGTTCTTAGCTTGGATGTGAGTCGTATACATGTCGTTAGAGTTGAATATGATATTTTTAGGTTAACTCATCCATTTGTGAGACACCACCATCCCCTAATGTTCATCTATCATGTATATGTGACTATGGTCGTGTGTAATTTCCATCATTCTGAGAAATTATATGGTTAAAGTGAGCTACAAGTCATCTCCCTTTGCCTTACCCTTGTTTTCCATCCTCACCCAACATTAGTGCACTATTTAAACTTTGTAAGTATGGTATGCACAAGAGACTTCTAGAAGGTTCCAAGATTTTTCAAAGGAACATGTATATCTTACTTACTATTATTGTTGTCACCATGACTATGAATTACATGATTTAAGTTGGGTCTTGATATACACCATTGTTCTTACCTTAGATGCATGAAAGGTCACATTGTTACATGATCTCACCTCCAGTTTGGGTACGTTGACCTGGTCAACCCAGTTGACCCAGTCAAACACAGTTCCCAAGGAAGTGACTCAATAAACAACATTGCTTATATTTTTTCCAAACATGCGTAGGACCAATAATGCGGTTTCAGTTTTGAGAGTTTGGCCCTAGATCTCATGATCAATTATTATTATCACTTTATTAATGGCCAAATGATCAAATTTTATTACAGATGATAATGATTTTTGTTCTCCTGGAGCGTTGCAGTGTTCTAGGGGGCGTGAGTAGTCACTTACATAATTCTCCTATGTCTCCATATCATCCAATACAATCAGTTTGCCCCAGTTTTTTATCAGTTTTGAAGGATGTACCACCAAAAAATGAACTAGGGAATTCACTCAAAAATCAATTTGGCCTATTGGGTCAAGAAAATGGCTTGGAAACGTATCAGATCATGTATTTTGGCTCCCCAGATAGTTTCTCAGCAGTTTTAGTCAACATTTGGTATGGGATTATTTTGTTATTGGATCAGTAAGTGAGGACGTCCCCCAAGGGGCACCCTTCAACTTGGTTAAATGATATATTGTATCATCATATCTTATATTATGAGGTTGTAATGGGGCATAGGGTGAGTTAAGCCCCTAGTGAACCCCTTTCATGTATTATCATGTTATATCTTATGTTTTCCACCTTAGGGAGGCGTCCTTGAGCAAAAGTGTGCCCCCTTTGACGTGGTCATCTTGATCCATATGTTGATATTTGTATTAGTGATCTCCACTATTGATGATGTCTTATTCTCAAGCATTGGATGATAGTTAGGTAAAATTGTGGACACACTCAAGTTATTTAAGAGAGATGATCCCTCGGTTGTAAACCATGAGCTCTGGCACCAGAATATTGAATAAAGAGTTTTTTATGGGATTCAATACTTGCGTTCTTTGTGAATAACTGAATGTGATGATGATTGAAATTGTATTTCTATTGCACTGAGGATATTCTGGCATAGTTTCTTGTATGTGTGGTATCCAATTCTTTTAGCAGGAATAGGAGGTGATTTGAAGAGAAGGCGCATTGGTGGGGGGACTTGCCCTAACATCTTACTTCAGATTGATTTCTATAGTGAGTGATTACTTCTTTATTCCTCTTCATATTTTAGTTAGTTGCTTCTATATTTACAAATACTAATCTTTCCCGTTTCACTTATTGGTTTTCCCTTTGTGTTGCAGGAAAGGAGGACACTTGGGTCATTGACAAATACAATTAAGAACTCTAATGGATTCCTCATTTGATCTATGAGGGGGAAATCCTCATCATATAGGATGACATATACAAATTCCAAGTAATTTTCTCAGCTTATTTCTCTCTCTTTTTTTCATGCATTGCACATCATCCATTTTTAGTGAAAACCCTCCTATATAAATTAGGAAAAATCATCGGGATACATTTTACTTTGAAAATAAAAATTTCACGATTTGGGTTTTGACGATGATCACCTAAAACTCTCCCTCTATCCTAGACTAATCCAACCAACATTTGGAATGTTGTTGAACTTCAACAAATTCTAGCACTTTGACTACTCAACTACTTCGACTGCTTCAACATGTTCAACATTGACTTCGACAAGTCCGAACCTCGACACAACCAACCTCGACAAACCTCAACAGGTTTCACACTTGACATACAACATCTTGACATGCCTTGTTGGCACATGTCGAACATCGACAGATTGACTCTCTATCTTCCATTCGTCTACGACGATTGAACTTTCGAACCGTTATAACTTCTTGTAACTGAACGTAATGGGTAGTAACCCAAGCATCTCGGCATTCTATATAAACATATACATTGTTCTAACAATCAACCAACCTTCATAGAGAATAAGTAATAATAGAAATTGGTTTGAATTCTTGCATATTGTCAGTGCGCATACTTTCTGTCGATATAGTGTATTTCCTGCTTTACTTGTTCTTTTTCTATGCTTCTTCCATAACAATGCTCAACTTATTCAATTGACTATTGTTCCCAGCATGCACCTGGAAATGACCTAGATCATTGGTATCAGAGCTTGTTCTTGTCCAGAGCTTAAGTTACATCAACACTTATATCAAAGTTATTTAACTTATGCTTGTTCAAACATGCTCGCAAACTCAACAAACAAGCAGACAATTCCTTCGGCTTCAGAAAAGATGGTCGAAGAAGTAGACAATCAACATGCAACTGACGAGACAAAACAACTCATAGAAAAAGCATTGGATTTCCAGCGGACCAAAATGTTCACCAATTCAGTGATATTCTCAAGTGATTCGCTTCAAATTCCGAGGAATCCTAGACGCGACCTCACTCCGATAAGATTATCCCCTTCAAAGTGCAAATGAATCTGCACATACTGAATCTTGAAGGAAAGATTGACGTGGAATCCGTCGATAATTGGGTACAAAAACTAGAATCATACTACTCTGCGAATCAACTCTCCAAAGTAGAAAATATCACCATTGCATCCTTGAAGATTTCAACCTTCATACATTGTTGGTGGGAAAATTTATCGACAAAGATGGAAAAGGAAGGCGACCCCATCGACACCAGTGGGTAAAATTTGTTGAATATTTCTGAAAGGAGTTCTACTCTCCCAAGTATCTTGAAGAACAGTATAAGAAGTGGCAGCAACTAAGGAAATGGAAAGACCAGTTAGTACATAGTTATACCGATGAGTTTTATCGACTCATGGCTAGACTTAGAATCCAAGAAGAAGAGAAATTGCTTGTCCTGAACTACGTGAGCAGTTTATCCCCATACATTCAGCAAGATATGGAGTTTCTGACTATTAGTACGGTTGCGTACGCATTTCATTATGCCAGCAAGCTTGAAGCTAAAAAAAAGGAAAAGCACGTTTCGCAAACAAACTAACAGGTCAAACATCCGACAGGAAGTCATGGGTCAACTCTGACAAGTTAAAGAACACTTCTCAGCCGACTCTGCCAAATCCTGATCACCAAAAGAAGAACTTTCAAAAAGACAGGAGGGATCGCATAAAAAAATCTCCGATACCAGGAAATGGTGTGATTATCGCAATTCACCAGGGCATGATATGTCAGAAAACAAAGGTCGAAAGACATATTTGGAAAAATTGTTGACCTCTGACTTATCTGACAGAACCCTAGTAGAATCTGATCTAGATGCAGCAACCCTCTTGGCTTCAACCTCGACCACTACGACAGCCTCGACTTTCGTCGACGAGGAGGAAAAAGAATGCATGTTCCGTACACGGGTATGGGTTTGGAAAAATCCATTACATCTGATTGTGGATAATGGTAGCTAGAAGAAATTTGTTTCTGAAGATCTTGTGAAGAAATTAGGTCTTGTCACCAATCCACACCCTCATTCCTACAATATCGATTGCAAGAAGGATGGACAGGAACTAAGAATCACACGCCAATGCAGACTCACCTACTTCATTAAGAATTTTGAAGATGAAGTACTCAGTGATGTGGCACCACTTTCCGTAGCCGACACATTGTTCGGGAAACCTTACTTGTGGGATCAACACGATACATATCAGTCACGGCCTCAGAAGGTGATTGTCAAAATTGGAATCAATGGTATGACCTACCAGAGCGACAACCTACATCAACGGTTCCTATGATAAATACCAAACGAACAAAGAAGATTATCAACATGCCCAGAAGTTCACATTAATTATGATAAAGCCTCAACATTCCAAAAGGACTGCAACAACGAATCGACTCATCGATCAGCACAACTCTCGATAACAACAATAGATCAAAAACATTCTTGAGGAATACCAGAACGTATTTTGAGAGCCGAACGACGTAACTCTGCATTGTCAGGTAAAACACTCCATTGAAATTGCTCATGGTTCTTCATTACCTAACTCATATGTTTACACAATATCCATTCTAGAGAATGAAGAGATTCGCAAGAAAATCCAGGATTTAATTGACAAGGGTCATATCCGCCCCATCTCTTCTCCTTGTGGAAGTCCAGTTGTCCTAGTTCCAAATAAAAACGAGACTTGGTGCATGTGCATCGACTATTGGGCTCTCAACAAAATTTCAGTAAAGAATAGATACCCTCTTCCATGGATAGATGAACTCATCGACAGTCTGAAAGGTGATAAATTATTTACAAAACTCGACCTTAAGTCGGGATACAATCAAATTCCAATCAAGTCCATCGATGTATGGAAAACAACTTTCAAGACCAAGGAAGGAATTTTTGAATGGTCATTCATGCCTTTCGGCTTAACCAATGCACCTGCAACCTTCATGAGATATATGGATGACCTTCTACGACCTTTCATCGGTAAGTGCATCATTGTCTATCTCGATGGTATTTTGATTTTTAGTCAATCATGGGAAGAGCATATCAGACAACTCCGACAAGTCTTTGAAACTCTCCAACAACATCGGCTATATCTGAACATGGACAAATGCTCATTTTCGATGACCAACATCAAATATTTGGGGTATGTAATTGACTCTGCATGCATTGATGTCGACCCAGAAAAAGTACAAATCCTCAAAGATTGCCTCATTCCTCAAAACATTCATGAAGACGTTTTCTTGGTTTGGAGAATTTTTATCGATGGTTCATACTTGGCTTCAGTCACATCGCATGGCCTTTGAATCAGTTGACTAAGGGAAATGGAAAAAATGTCTTCAAATCGACACCAATAGAACAACGAGCTTTTGAACAACTCAAAAACAAGCTTTGTACTCCACCAGTACTCATGTTTCCTGATTTGCATCAGCCTTTTGAGATTGATACGAATGCATCAAACTATGCTCTCTGTATTATCCCAAATTCTGATATTTTCTATTTCTATGTAATTTTACTGAAATAGCCGGGCATGCAAACTGCCATGCAAATTTTCCCTATTTTATAGTCAAAATTAGGGTTAGGGTTTGCAGGATAGAATGAACACTTACCACTGATAAGTCGGCTGAATATGCTCCAGAGAGAATACGCATGCAAGATGAGTTGAGTTGATGAAGAAATAACCTGGTTTTCTGCGGCAATACCCCAGTTGGTTGAATCAAACAAGTGTGATGTTTTGCTGAAGGGATGGTCAGTTTCAGCTGGAAATAAGTCAGAAGGAAGGTGTGCCTGTGTCGAAGAGGATGGCCGGAGCATGCAGGAGTTTTGACCCCTCCAGATGCCCTAGCAAATTGGTCTACCAATCTGCTGCTCACGCCCCCACAACCCTGTAAACTATTGTAGCTACCCCAAATGGACAATCTAATGGCTGATAATCACCCAATGCAATAGAGTGATCCTATCAGCGAGGATGCAGGCCGCATGCGAAATAAATATGGTGATCCAAAGTCCTAGTGAATGACTAGGGTTTCCCAGCTAAATGCCCCCAGCTATACAGATGAATCTGCAATAACCTTTGTACTTGTACCGAAATATTGAATAATGATGAATGCAATAGACACGGTGACAAATCTAGATGGTTTATCCTGAAGGAGACTAGGACAGATATCTCACTGCCGAAATCCCGTTAGCTGAAGACGCCGTCTCCAACCCTAACTGCTATGGCTGCATGCTGTGCTGCTACTCAAGAGCTACAAAATCAATAATCATCAAAAGTAAAGTCGACATTCACTTTATCTTTCTTTTATAACGTTCAACTAATAAAACCCTAACTTTTGACCTAATTAGGTCACTTTAACTTCTAATTTGCAGTTGACTTGCATGCATGCACATGGAGACTTAATTGGGTGCATGCATCATTAAATAATGCTTAGATGTCATGCATGTCATTTTTAGGGTTTGCATGCATGTCACTTTTAGGGTTTGCATGCATGTCATTTTTAGGGTTTCCATGCATGTCACTTTTGGGAACATTACAGTCCTCCCTCGCCAAAGATTGCTTGTCCTCAAGCAATGCCAATGCAAATCCACAATCAATCAACTGAACCAACTAAATCCAAGGATGATCCCAAGGTCCCAAATTATCCTAGGAGATCTGTAGCACCCTCTGCTCAAAGCACTGCACTGTACAGTACCATCACCAGAGACCTCCTGAAAGCACCCTCTAGGAATCACTAAACTGTCAGTCACTGTAATCCCAGGGTCCCAAACCAATCTAAGAATTGCAGAGGTCAAAATGCATCCATCGCTACCTTGCGTAGTATTGACACAAGGAGCATCATGTAGACTACGAAGTAACACCATCAGTAAACACTGTATCCATCCCTCGTAAGGTCTTCCTCCTGGATCCCAATGCAAACTTGTGCATATTTCATCTCAAATATCTAAAGGCTCTTGTGGGACTATACCCTTGGCTAGGAATGTCTTCCCAAGAATCACCCACTCAATAGGACACCAACTCTTAATCTCTCTCCGATCCAACCCCCAAAAGTACCTTTTCCATAAGCACCATCACAAGGAATAATCCTACCAAGCTGACATTCAACCCTTCTGATTTCAACTAGAATGCTCATGTACTGCTGGTCAATTTCTCGATCCTGGCCAACCTATAAAAGCCATCCACCATTATGAAAATGTGGACTCAAGAAACTGCAAGCCCTGTCTATGTACTCTTTAAGAGGACTGCTTTGAAATGCAATAGTATGTTTCTTCTACTGCCCCATTAAGGAATCCAACTGCTCTTCAATACTAGACAGCCTGACCTTTGACTCGGTACATACAACTCGAAGAACTGTAAGCTTAACATCTCACTGTGCTATGGTGTCTCGGAGTATCTTGGTCCTCTCTTTCATTGCTAGAATGCTTTCTTTAACCCGTTCAATATTCTTTCGGTGACTATCATCTGGAAGCTCTATCTCATGTATGTATAAACTCTCCCTAACCTCCATGTGTGACTGTTCACTGTCTCGACCGCTATGCTCATTGCCTTGCACCTCATGTATTTCGCCTGTCATAACTATCTAGATTCCAACTGTAGGTGATGAAGAGTGTACCAACTCCAACTCATCACATGGTTTGTCCACAATCTGACTAGCGAATGTGCTTGTGTCGCTAGACTCATAGGATGGCTCTAATTCTATCTCCTCATGCACATCCTGATCATGTACTGTTAACTCCAAATGAAGCTCACCACCAAATTGAACTTCATGCTCATCTTTCTTCACTCCCCCAACTATGCCTTTTAGGAGATCCTCATCCAAATGCAAAGTAGCCAATTTAATGGCATCTATCTCAATCATGGGGTTGATCTGGAAGTACATATCCAACTTTTGCACCCAATTCCTAGCCGAGCCACCCCGGGTGCCCTCAAAAAGGTAGGGATAGTCAGTTTCCCTACGATGCGTTGTAACTCATAGTTCTGGGTGAATGGCATATTGTAAGCTTTGAGTTTGTTCTTACTTTTAAAGTGGCAGAACTCTGTTAAGGTCATGGATGAATGGAAGTCCTCTCCTAAAGCTCTATATTCTCTCAGGTAGGCACTCATGGATTCTTCTGGTTCTGCTTGTGCTAGAGGCACTGCAGCTAGACTATCTAAGAATTGAGGCATGGTAGATTGGAAAGGCTTGTATATATGGGGCTAGCTCTGCATGTTGGTATGTAAGTGCTCCCTATTACTGCTGGTGGATACCCTATCACTATTGGGAAATAAGGGACTGTGTGGGGTGGGCCCATTCTTCTCAATCATTTTCCTGAAGGTGCTCATCATTTATTTTTTCCCATTAGTGAGTTCTTTTATGGCTGATATGAGACTATCGAAAGTTGTTTTATCATCATCGACCATTGTTTCTTTGCCTTTTCCAAACTGATATTCTTTGTTCCCCAAATCTACATCCTCTAACTCCTCTTCTCTATCTCTTTACCTCTGTTTCCTATGAGTAATGTTGTATGGGCCTTCTGAATTCATGTATATTTTTGCATGCCCACAGCTGGCAAGGAAAATAGCTCTGATACCACTGTAATATCCCAAATCCTGATATTTTCTATTTCTATGCAATTTTACTGAAATAGCCGGGCATACAAACTGCCATGCAAAATTTCCCTATTTTATAGCTGAAATTAGGGTTAGGGTTTGCAGGATAGAATGAACACTTACCACTGATATGTCGTTTGAATATGCTCCAGAGAGAATACGCATGCAAGATGAGCTGAGCTGATGAAGAAATAACCTGGTTTTCTGCTGCAATACCTCGGTTGGCTGAATCAAACAAGTGTGACGTTTTGCTGAAGGGATGTTCAGTTTCAGCTGGAAATAAGTCGGAAGGAAGGTGTGCCCATGTTGGAGAGGATGACTGGAGCATGCAAGAGTTTTGACCCCTCCAGATGCCCTAGCAAATTGGTCTACCAATCTGCTGCTCATGCCCCCACAACCCTGTAAACTGCTGCTAGCTACCCCAGATGGACAATCTGATGGCTGATAATTACCCAATGCAGTAGAGTGATCCTATCAGTGAGGATGCAAGCCGCATGCAGAAGAAATATGGTGATTCAGAGTCCTGGTGAATGACTAGGTTTTCCCAGCTAAATGCCCCCAGCTGTACAGATGAATCTGCAATAACCTTCAGACTTATACTGGAATATTGAATAATGATCAATGCAATAGACACGGTGACAAACCTGGATGGTTTATCCTGAAGGAGACTAGGACAGATATCTCACTGCCGAAATCCTGTTAGCTGAAGACGCCATCTCTAACCCCAACTGTTGTGGCTACATGCTGTGCTGCTACTCAAGCACTCCAAAATCAATAATCATCAAAAGTAAAGTCTCCATTCACTTTATCTTTCTTTTATAACTTTCAACTGTGAAAACCCTAACTTTTGACCTAATTAGGTCACTTTAACTTCTAATTTGTAGTTGATTTGCATGCATGCGCATGGAGACTTAATTGGGTGCATGCATCATTAAATAATGCTTAGATGTCATGTATGCCATTTTTAGGGTTTGCATGCATGTCACTTTTAGGGTTTGCATGCATCTCACTTTTAGGCTTTGCATGCATGTCACTTTTAGGGTTTGCATGCATCACACTTTTAGGGTTTGCATGGATCTCACTTTTAGGGTTTGCATGCATGTCACTTTTGGGAACATTACACTCTCGGCACAGTGATCACTCAGTCAGGTCACCAAATCGTGTTTCGTTCTAAAACTTTCAACGAAACTGTTAGAAGGTATTTGATGTATGAAAAATAACTCTACACCATTGTTCAAGCTCTTAAGCAATGGGGACACAACATTATTGGCAAGGAGAGGACCATCATCACTGACCGTAAACCTTTGCAGCTCGCTTTATCCCAGTCGAAACTACAAACAACACAATAACTCAAGTGGATTAATTACCTGCAACAATTTTAGTTGGTAATTAAGTATCGGAAAGGAAAAGCCAATGCCGCAGCCGATTGTCTCATCCAACCACCCATTACTCTATTGTCTATAGTGATGAGTATGCAAGGTTAAACCACCATTACTTGACCACAATTGTATTCAGTAGAGTGGTACTTGTCTGCAATTTATCGACATCTTCAAACCGACACGTTGTCTACTACCAACTACTTCCTGAAGGACACCTTGATATGCAAGCTTGGATAGCTTTGTCTATCGACCAGTGAGCATCGATAGGAGCTCATTTGGGATGCGCACTACAGCAATACTACAGGACATTTTGGATTCGCAAAAACACTTGTTATCGTCCTAAAGTATTTTTATTGGCCTTCACTTAAATGTGATGTCAACAAGTACATTCGATCTTGCGTTGTTTGTGCCATTGCTAAATCATCGAATCGACGACAAGGATTGTATATAGCCCTTCTAGTTCCTAGTCGACCATCGAAATATATTTCTATGGACTACTTGACGGGATATCATAATACCGACATCAGCATGGCGTGATCTTAGTAGTATTCGACATATTTTCCAAGATGGATATCCTTATACTATGCAAGAAGACTATGACAGCACAACAGACTGCTCAACTCTTCTTTGAACATGTGTGGAAACATTATGGCCTCTCTACGACCGCTATTTGCAACAGAGATGCTAGAGTTTTCAGCACATTTTGGAAAACACTTTTGCAACAGCTTGACACAAGACTTTCTTTGTCGACAACCTTCCATCTACAAACAAACGAAAGTTGTAAATCGCTTGGCAGTGCAACTGCTTCCCCTGTACAACCACGAGCATCGTCGAACATGGGATGAAAGCCTTCCATACATACAACACATCTAAAATCATGCTCAACATAGTTCTATGGGAAAAAAGTTCATTTCAAATCTATTATGGATTTCAACCCTCAGCGCCTATCGACTTGATCAGTTCCTCAACACAGTTGAATGACACCGGCTTCGAAGGACGAGAAGTTAAGAAAACATTGAAGTTCAGATATCAAATATACAATGTACAGAAGCAAGCATAGGAAATGTTGCAATGAGCTAATGCAAAATCTGAGGCCCGACACGACACACATCGTATTCCTCATTCATTCCAAATTGGGGATCAGGTCTGGTTACATCTAAAGAAGGAGCGCTTCACTGGTCCATAGAGAAATATGAAACCTTTGCGACATGGTCCATACGGTATCCTTAAGCATATTGGAGAAAATGATTTTCAACTCAACTTGACATTCCTGCATGCCTTGTCCTACATCCAGTTTTCAATGTAGATCTACTTCGACCATACCATGCACCATTGTTGGAACATAACAACTTGCATACAGTAGAACCCGAAGACATCTATCGAGATGTTCAAGAACCTCTTCTTTGCGACACCATTGTGGGACGACGCATAGGCCATACACAGACGAAATCCATTCCCTTGTTTCAAGTGGCTAAAGCTAGACATCTCCCCGCACAAGGTAAATGGTACTCTCCTATTGAAGTAGCCAACAAGTTTTCTCACCTGAATGAATACACAATGGAGACCATTGTTTCTTATGGAAGGAGGAATGATCCATCCAATAGTTGGCATGTTGTCGAACTTCGACTATGTCTAGCACTTTGACTACTTGACCACTCCGAGTGCTTTGACAGGTTCAACATCGACTTCAACAAGTCTGAACCTCGACACAACCGACCTTGACAAACCTTGATAGGTTTCGCGCTCGACATACAACATCTTGACATGCCTTGTCGGCATGTGTCAAACATCGACATATTGACTCTCTATTTTCCAGTCATCTACGACAGTTGAACTTATGAACCGTTATAACTTATTGTAACTGAACGTAACGGGTAGTCACCCAAGCGTCTTAGCATTTTATATAAACATGTACATTATTGCAACAATCAACCAACCTTCATAGAGAAGAACTAATAATAGAAATTGGTTCGAATTCTTGCATATTGTATGTGTGCATAATTCTTGTCGATATAGTGTGTTTCCTGCTTTACTTGTTCTTTTACTATGCTTTCACCATAACAGTGCTCAACACATTCAATCAACAATTGTCCCCAGCGTGCACCTGGGCACGACCTAGATCATAGACATCACTTTTTGACTCCATTTGCCCATTTCAAAGTGGCATTGATCCCTAGGAAAAACACCTATCTCATTTTGCCAGTGATTTTCTCATCTTTTTGTATTCCTGATTTAATTTGGATTGTGTACACTATCATACTTGTCATCTAAGCATTTGATCAAGTGTGTTAGAAGTCCTAATTCATTATCGAATCCAAATTTGGGTATTTTCCCTATTTTTTTTTTTTTTTATCTCAATCCCCGTGGGTTCTGGATTTGATTATTTGAGCTAACACACAAACTCTAGATCTGGTAACTGAACTTACTAGCCCCTCAACCATTGGACCTGAGAATACTTCCAACGTCATTAAACACTTAGACATTCCTTAATTCATGGCCTTATCCCTAAATCTAGGGTGTCCAGATATCACCTTACGTGTCCTGTGCATCTAGTCTGATTTGGTGATTAGATTTGCGTATTTCCTTTTAGGATAGGTCCAGGTATCCCCTTTGTCACTTGGGATTATGTGGCATAAAGCGAAGGGTATCTCAACCAGTGTGACAACCATCCACTCTTTGGGGGTTGGGGTACTTGTAGATAATGGATTTGGTTTCCTTTCCCATCTTCCATCCTGTATAGGATCACTCTATGAGGCAACTACAAGAGTTGTGATAACATTTTGGCGCCGTTGTCAGGGAGGTAGAGGCTTACCTTGGTTCATTTTATGAATGCTTTTACTTTTTATATTCATTCATATCACATCTAGTTTTAAATCCAGTGATTTTATTTTCAATTATTTAATTATGCACAATCATTGTATTATTTGAATCTCTCCTACGACATTTTAGTTTCGATGAACCCGACAATTCGTTCACCTAGAGACTCCACAACTCGACTCCTCTGAGGGACCTACCCACAAATATAACTTTCGAAGTCGACATAACCCTGAAAGTTCTAAAAACATATACATGTAATCAGAATAAAAATCTTAAAGACCAATCATCGAATCTCTTTTGGAGCGTGGTTAATTCCCCAAGATAGATTTTAGATACCCCCCAGAAGCATTTCAATCAAGTCCTTTATTCATTCAATCTAATTCTCCAACCAGTAGTTTGAATTCTCCTACTCCTCCGCACAGTCCACCTAGATAAAATTCTCTGATGGCTCACACCAATCCCCCAGTAGGACCTAGGCATTTTGAAAGCCGAGCCAAGACATTTCCTTTTGATTTTTCATTGATTCAAGGTTCTCCTCATGATATGCCCGAGAATTACTTTGATAAACTTCCAAAGTTCAATGGTTCGTCGGCAATTCCTATCGAAGAACACATTGAGTCGATTTGGAATTATATGGATGCATATGGGGATGAAGTTGGATATGTTTGCATGGTATCCCTTAAATCATCCTTCGAAGGAGATGCCCGAGGATGGTTTGAAAGATTGCCTCTAGGGTCGATAGATGGATATGATGCCTTTAATAGAAAACTCATTGAATATTGGTCATCCAAGCCAAACAATAGGTTCCTTCTAAACCAACTGTTTGAGGTCAAAAATAAAGAAAACGAGACAATCCACGAGTTTAATGTAAGATTTGACAAACTTGTCTCAAATGTTCTTAGATACCAAAGACCAACAGAGCAAGCTATCCTTATCCTTTATTTGAACACTTTTGAAGGATGATATGGTGTGAACCTTAAGGAAAAGAACCCTTATTGCCTCAAAACTGCGCAAACTTAGGCTAAGAAAGAAGAAGCTAATATAGCCTCATGGGAAAGAAGAATTTCATTGATGATTATGCTCCTTCATCTTCCTGTAGTAATCCAAAACCCATGAGAGATAAGGAACCTGTTGCTGAGGAGAAACCTACTCTAGAGGTGATGTTTGAAATGATGAAAAGTCTCACTTTGTTCACCAAAGACACAACAAGGACTAGGGACAATAATATAAACAAAAATTCCTACGACCCAAGACCTTCTTGGAATAATCAAAGAGGGCCTATAGATGACAACAATAGACATGTCCCTAGGAGAAATAAGGTTACAGAGAATAATAATCTGAACTTATGCGAGGAACCTGAGGAAGATCCTGAAGTCTTCGACCCTTAGCATCAAGGCATAAACTTAGTTGAAGACTTCACTGATGATGAGGATTTTGGTAGAATCTTACTAAAAGAGGAAAATTGGGATGAAGAAGAAGATATGGTGTACACCACAACACAACAGATTTGGTGTGCACCACAACACAACCCACCACTCAGGTATACCACCATAGAAACAGAGAACAAGACATTACACCTTTCCTAGATAAGCACTTAAACATAGAGGATGAAGAAGTAGAACATGAACTTTGTGATTATGAATTGGGGATTGATATAGAGCAAGAATTGCATAAAGTCATGCAAAATCTATCCCTAAGTGAGTGTTGCAGCTGCGACAATTTCCCAAAATTCCAAAAAAAATTAGGACCCTCCTTTGCTTTGGAGTAGTTTGATTTTCTTCCCTAGGTCGATCTAATAATTTGCAGAGAATTTCTCAAACGCTTGGATTGCTTTACTACTTGATTTGATCCCTCCCCTGTGGCTGCCTTTGAATGCATTTTCATCGCGCTGAATCGGAAGATTATTTAATTGACGCCCCTGCCGTTGCGGAAGAATGTTAAGTCGTGACTTCGACTTTCTGTCGGATGCATTGGTTTTAATCGGCTTTTTTCTCGGTTTAAATCGGAAGGATTTGCTCTTTCTTTTCCCGCCGTTGCGGATGAACTTTCGGTTTTGGCTTCAGTTTCTTTGTCGATTTCTTTGCTTTACCTTGGCTACTTTTGTGTTTCGGCTGTTTTTAAGCTTTACATTGGAGCTTGTTATCGTTTCCTTCTCCGCCGTTGCGGAAGGAAATCTGCTAACTCTTCCGATGCGTTGTGGTCTTTTTCGGAGAGGATGATATCTTTGGTAGCCGTCGTTGCGGCCGCGTTCCCGCTTTCATCCTGATGTCAGAAACTCTCCGACGTCCGATCTTGTGTTTCTTCCACTGGGCATGTTGTCGCGGATGGATTAACCCTCTTGCCGTCCGCCGTTGCGGAAAAGAGTTCGCTTTCGCTTCCAATTCAGGTTTTGCTCCCGGTTATCTCCACCGTTGCGGAGGGATTTTTGGTTCAGCTTTCCGCCGTTGCGGAGCAAATTAAGTTTTCGACCTTCGATTCAGAAACTCTCCAACGTCCGATCTTCTAGGTTTTCCCGCTAGGATGTTGAGAACCCCGAGGTTCATGACCCACAAGTACTTGCTGCCAGCACTCCCATGGTCCCCACTCTCAAGCTGGTTCCTTTTGTCCAGAAGAAAGGGGAAGAAATCCCCGATTTCAACACTGTATATTATGATAGGGAAACAAAGAGAATAATAAAGAGAATACAGAGAAAGGTTGAGGCGGAAGGTTTACCTGGTAAAATGATAACGGATACGGCTGTTATGTTAGGAACAGACCAAGATCCAAGATTTACCCTAAGAGCCGGGTCTGCATTTATCCAAGCATCAGAAGATAATGTAGGCAAGATAATAACTGACTTGGAGCAGTCCAAGAAATCCTCTGCTCAGCTGAAGGATACATTGAGGAAAGAGAGGGAAGAAAACAACAGGATTAAGAGGAAATATGAAGATATGCAAAGGGAAATGAAGTCCTCAAGAGCTGAAGTACAGGCCCTCCAAGGAGAAATACAAGTGCTGGAAACGACATAGGAGTCTCTGGAAAGAGTACAGAAAGAATACCAAGAGTTAAGAACTGAAAAGGAACAGTTACTGGAAAAGGTGGAGGAGCTAGAAGAGCAGCAAAAGATCCTCTTGCAGGCCAATGATCTGCACACCCAAGAACTGAGAAAGGAACATCAAGAACAGGTTTCTTCTTTAACAACTGCTCTGGAGGAAGCAAGAGAACAGTAGGTTAACCTCCAGCCATTCAAAGAGCACGTCTTGGCCCAAAAAACCAAGATGATGCAGTTACAGACTGCTGTTGAAGATGAGAGATGTAGAGTGCTGCAAATCGATGGCAGACTGGAAGAAATCTTGGAAACTGCATCTTATTTTGTGGACAGATCTCAGGATGTCCTCGAGATCCTGACTGCAAGAATGGCGAGGTTGGAGAACAATGAGGAAACTCCAGCGGAGCTGCCATCAAAGGATAAACAGGCCCTTAAGCAGGATTATGACCTGGTAGAGTTCGCCATCAGCACTACTGAAGATTTCAAGAAGGCAGTGAAAAAGACAAAGGGATTATGCACCGAGTTTTTCAAAAGACTTCTCATTACCTACAACCGATGCCAAATAGAGGCTGAGCAGAGGCTCGAGGCTTTCCTGGAACATGACTCATTTTTTGAGTTTTTGCAGAAGAAATATCAGGATGAAGAAGCAAGGATGCAGCACATTAAGGCCATTGATGACCAGATTCTGAGAAGCGAAGTAGGCCATGCAGCAGTTAGTGTGCAGATCCTGGAGGACCAGCTTCAATTAAGCGCAGCAAGAGTGGAAGCCATAAAGAACCAGGCAGAAAAATTCGAGATCAACATTCAATTTTTGGAACCCTGCGCATTTGAGGGCATCGCCTCTGATGCTGTGTCATGGAAGAAGTTTCTAGATGCTCAAGTGGGACCCTCCTCATGAAGGATCGGTCATTATTGTAATTTATAACTATTTTTTGTAAAACATTTAAGAAAAGCAGAACGATGGGAAACGAGGGGTTGGGAAGCCCAAAGGTCACTTTGGGCAGCCCAACAGTCTCACCCTTTTGTATAAAGTTAGAAAGCTTAGAAAGGAAAATGACTTTTTCCCAGTTAAATTGAGGAAGACATATTGTAAGAAGAACTATTTCCTTTTGCAATAGATAATTACAGTTTGCCTGTTGGAGAAAGCTTGGTGGAATATTCAAATGTGTGCTATGGATTTGTTGAAGAGGAACTATTTCGTTTTCAACTTTGTATCCATTAACTGTGAGACCGTTCTAACTCTTTGAACCTATGTTCTTGTATGAATGTTCTCCGGTTTATTTTATGAATATTTTCACCATGAGTAATGTATGCTGCTTATGAAACAGTTGGCCATCTAATTGTTGAAATATCTTTAATCTTTCATGTGTTGTAGATAAGAATATCAACTACCTATAATTTCTGTTTATAATGCATGAATAATCCACATTACTCATAAATAAATCATATTCGGGCTCCCTGGGGATAGGTAGATAGATAGGTAGTTAGTTCATTTCATTACTGCATATATGATATAGGTGCATGTGAGTCTAAGACGGAGGTAAGAACCTGCGCATCACATTGTGACTGCTCCTTGCATCCTCATCACCCTGCATGGTTAATCAGGTATATGCATCTCATACATTAAGTCAAAAAATTACAAAAAAACTCGGTGGACCGGGCCGCAACCGGTGAAACCTTTGTTTTGTTATTTTGACCTACGGTAGCCGGACCGCAAACCGGATGGATTCCCTATACCAAACAGTCAACGGGCTAGTTGGGAACGCTGACTGGGGAGAATCCCTTACTTTTGTCGCCTGCGAATTTCGAGGCCTCAACAGTGAGTTAGTAAAGTTACCATCATTCAAATATTAGGTTCAACAAATTTTCGACAACATCCCAGTAGTGGTTGTTCCCAAGATCATTTATGATTCTTTCCACATTTAGAGTGTTAGAGGTAGGCAGGTAGAAGTAGATCTTCCTATTTAGATTCACACTGCTATTTATGAGAGAAAGAGTGGAGGACATCCTCCTTTCTATCTCACATTACAAATTAACAACCTCTTACTCCATAATTGCATGCTAGACTCGAGAATTGCTATGAATGTGATGCCTCTGAGTATTATGAAAGAAATGGGATTAGAAATCATCTGTCTGTTTGGAAATGTTTATGGAATTTATTCATGGGGCGTCCAAGCATATGGATTAGTCAAGAACCTAAATATTATTTATTTGCTTGCCCCGATCTAAATACCATGATGGAGGTAGTGGTGATTGATCTTACCCTTGTATATGGCATGTTGTTATCTAGGAAATGGGTTGTTGGGTTAAGTGGATACTTGATTTTGGACTTATCATATTCTTGCATACCTAATTCTAACAGAAATTTAATAATATTTTGTAGGGAGGCTTTCATTGATCGATATATTGAAACTTACGAAGATGGACTAAAAAATACTATGGTAAAGGTACCCTCGGTGTTGGAAGAATAAACATGGTAAAAGATGACGAGAATTATACACATGTTTTCTTTATGGGAGTAGGTAGTTATGATTCTCAAGACGAAAGTGATGTTAGGTTTAGACAGGAGCTTATCCATTAACAATTAATAGGGGAAATCAAGGGCGATAATTCTGAACATTTTTCTGATGCCCCTAATCATTTATCCTGATTATCTATAGAAGCCCTTGAATCAACCTTACATAGTGAGGCTTCCACTGCAAGAGATGATGTGCCGACAAGAAGAACCTATCACCCTATCCAAGAGATTAGGCAAGATTTGAGAGATAACTTAAGACAGGAAATGACAGAGGTTGCTAATCGAATTTGGGAAGACGACGTTTTAATTAAGGACGCCTTCAATGAGGAATTTTCTCTGAACAATTTGTTTATTTTTCAAGCTAATAGTTCTTCACATGTAGTTGAGAGCGAAAACCAAGATTCTACTGGTACTCAAGATGAATTGGTTAATCAACATGAGCCACTGGACCAAGGAGAAAACCTTAGTAACTTTCACCACCCATCTAATTCACATTTTCCAAATTTTTGGTTACCTCCATAGAGACCCGTGGATTAAAGAAATGATACATCTCACATTCCTATTATGCAATTGGAATCCTTGGAAGAAGAGGTAGAAAGAAATCTATTTGAAGCCTCTCAAAAGGGAAAACTACCTATGCCCCATGGAGAAGATTATAGTAAACAATTCGATCATTATGATACCATTTCCCCCTTAAAGCTGATATTGATGAAGTATTTAGAGATTTTTGGACTGTGGGCGAAATAATTAAGCAAGTAGTATCAACACACCCAGAGGAGGTTAAGAATGATCCCAACGAATCAAGAGGAGAAGTAAGAGAGAATTATGGTTGGAAGCATTTCCCTTATGATAGACGAGGGTCCTCCACATTTCAATGCTACACCTAAAAGAAGTAGGACAATGTCATTTCCCCGTGCCAGAGGCAACACTGATGCCTCCATAATACCTACCCAAGATATTCAAGTTGTGTCTTCATCCATTAACTGGCGTACTTATTTCCATGGTGATAACGTGATTATTGAGAATCATTCTTTTAATCACATTTGAAGACAATCGGAAAATGTTTGGATGGGACCGCTAATAATAGAATGATTTGAAGGTAATATGTATTTTTTACCTATTGAAGATGGTCGCAATTTCGAAATTCCTGTAAATCAAGTTTATTTAAGGGACTATGTCCCAAGCATGACTTAGCATATCATTTTTCACCATTTGTTAGAGTAGGTAGGATTGAATAAGCTCTTTGAGCAGTATTCGAGTCTTTATTTTTCTAAGTGTTGCACATATCATGAGTCTTATGAGTATTCTAATTACTGAGTTTGGTCTGTTTTAGTTCATTTACTGTATTTGAATAATTTAGTGTAGAATTTACTTTTCAGCACTCCATTTTCCAGCATTATTTCAGTTGGTTTACCTTCGCATATATTTTTCCCATACATGTTGCTTTGGTATTTCTTGCTCCCATGTGCGTAGATAACAGGTGATACCCAGAAAGGAAGTAGAAATATGGAAGTGTTGGATTGTTGTTGCTAATGGTGCTGCTAACCAGAGATTTCTGAGGTTCTCAAACACTCTCTTCATTAGAGCACTTGTACTAGTTGGAGCCAGATGTTATCACATATACATTTGCATCTGGGATACCATGATGCAACATACAAATCTATCTCTTATTATATTCCGAGCTATTTTTCACATGGGGTTTTAGCATGGATCATTACAACCTCAACCATTTGAGAGCCTTGTTCAGCAGAGTTTCCTTGCCATGACCGAGATTCATCAGTCCATTGAGATGCTTTTAGTGATGACCTAGTTCATTTGAGCAGAGTAGCAGATCAAATATGGTACACATAGTTACAGAGGGCCTTTGTCAGATGGAGACAGGTATATATGGTGAGATCAGGTATAGGTTTCCCTTGTTTGATTCTGCTCTATGATGTATATCAAGCACCTAGGATTTTCTTGTTAGGATGATCATGGTGACCTATGCTTATATATATATGTGTGTGTGTGTGTGTGTGTGTATATATATATATATATATATATATATATATATATATATACTAATNGGACTTGATGTTGAAGATTGTTGCTCATGCCATGCTTTATACAAATGTTAAACCTTGGTGTTATGTTGGTTGCATGAGTCATTTGTCCCCTCCCATTCAGTTCATCCATGATTGATTCTCATCCCATGACTTTAGCTTGATCAAGACCTATGAGATTGAAGATCATTGTCCCTACTTTGACCCCTATGCATGATGGATCCCATGTTTTTTGTGTCTCGACTCCGAGTTATCCTAAAGAGTGTCAGCTCCAACTTGAAGCAATGTGTCTACCATCATTATATGCATCATGTGTTATAAATTCCATCTATTGAAATGCAAAGCCCCCAAATAAAATGCAAACTGTGTCTTTAGACACAACTGAAAAATGGTTTTAAAGTAAAATTGTGAAATACCTAAAGAAAAAACAATAGATAAACAAATGCTAAATCTAAAGACTAATTACCACTATTGAAATGTAATGATTAATTCCTCATGGAGCCTGTGGGTTTTGATGTGAGATGGGGCAATGGACCTCTAATCCACAATATCCCCTATGATCTTTGCATTACAGTTCTTGTGTACTTAACACAAGGGTCATAGTAAAGATCATCGCGGAGCTTTTTCTTAGCTTGGATGTGAGTCATATACATGTTGTTAGAGTTGAATAAGCTCTTTTTAGGTTAGCTCATCTATTTGTGAGATACCACCATCCCCTAATGTTCATTTGTCATGTATATGTCACTATGGTCGTGTGTAATTGTCGTCATTCTAAGAAATTATATGGTCAAAGTCAGCTACAAGTAATCTCCCTTTGCCTTAGCCTTGTTTTCCATCCTCACCCATCATTAGCGCACTGTTTAAACTTTGTAAGTATGGCATACATAAGAGACTTCTAGAAGGTTCCAAGATTTTTCAAATGCAAATGTATCTTACTTACTATTATTATTGTCGCCATGATTATGAATAACATGATTTAAGTTGGATCTTGATATACACCATTCGATCATTTCTCACCTTGGATGCATGCATAATCATATTGGTACAGGATCTCAACTCCAGTTTGGGTGCTTTGACTTGGTCAACCTAGTTGACCTACTCAAACATGGTTCCCAAGGCAATGACTCAAAAAACAACATTGCTTATATTTGTTCCATACATGCCTAGGACCAATACTAAGGTTTTGGTTTTGAGAGTTTGGCCCGAGATCTCATGATCAATTATTATTATCACTTTATTAATGGCCAAATGATCAAATTTTATTACAAATGGCAGTGATTTTGGTTCTCCTAGAGAATTGTAGTGTTTCAGGGGGTATGAGTAGTCACTTATACCATTCTCTTATGTCTCCAGATCATCCAATACAGTCAGTTTTCCCCAGTTCTCATCCTGGATAGAGTTATGATGTTTTTTATCAATTTCAGAGGATGTACCACCAAAAAAACGAACTAAGGAATTCACTGAAAAAAAAATAATTTTGGCTTGTTCGATCAAGGAAATGGCTTGCAAACGTATTAGATGACGTATTTTGGCTCCCTGAACAATTCCTTGGCAGTTTTAGTCAACATTTGGTCCAAGATTATTTTGTTATTGGCTTAGTCATTGAGGATGTCCCCTAAGGGGCACCCCTCAACTTGTCTAAATGATGTATTGTTTAGTAATATCCTATATTATGAGGTTGTAATGAGGCATAGGGTGAATTAATCCCATAGTGACCCCATTTCATATATCATGTTATATCTAATGTTTTCCACCTTTGGGAGGTGTCCTTGAGCAAAAGTGCACCCCCCTTTGATGTGGTCATCTTGATCCATTTGTTGATATTTGTATTAGTGATCTCCACCGTTGATGATGTCTTAATCTCAACCATTGGAGGATATTTAGGTCAAACGCAGGGACACTCTCATTCTATTTAAGAGAGGCGATCCCCACATTGTAAACCATGAGCTCTAGCACTGGTATATTGAATAAAGAGATTTTTCTAGGATTCGGTACTTGAGTTCTTTGTGGATAATTAAGTGTGATTATGATTGAAATTGTATTTCTCTTGCACTGAGGATATTCTTCCATAGTTTCTTACATTTGTGGTATCCAATTCTTTTTGCAGGCATAGGAGGCGATTTGAAGAGAAGGTGCATTAGTGGGGGACTTGCCCTCACGTCTTACTTTGGATTGATTAGGATAGGGAGTGATCACTTATTTATGAATCTTCATATTTGTGTTAGTTGCTTCTATATTTGTAGATCCCTATCTTTCTAGTTTCACTTATTGGTTTTCCCTTTGTGTTGCAGGAAAAGAGGATGCTTGGGTCATTGATCAATACAATTAAGAACTCACCTGGATTCCCCATTTGACCTATGAGGGGGAAATCCTCATCATCCAGGAAGACATATACAAATTTCAAGTAAGTTTCTTAGCTTCTTTCTCTGTATTTATTTTTTCATGCATTTCAAATCATCCATTTTTACTGAAAACCCCCCTGTAGAAATTAAGAAAAATCACAAGGATACCTTTTACTTTGAAAATTAAAATTTCGCGATATGGGTTTTGACGACGATCAACCTAGACTCTCCCTCTCTCCTAGACATCACCTTCTTACTCCATCTTCCCATATCAAAGAGGCACTAATCCCTAGGAAAAACACCCATCTCATCTTACCAGTGATTTTCTCAGTTTAATGTGTTCCTAGTTCTGTTTGGATTTTGTACACTGCCATACTTGTCATCCAAGCATTTAATAAAGTGTGTTATAAGTTGTAATCCATTATCAAATCCAACTTTGGGTATTTTCCCTAATTTTTTTTTTATCTAAATCCCCCCATGTTACTAGATTTGATCATTTGAGTTAACACACGAACTCTAGATCCGATGACCGAACTTACTAGCCACTCAACCATTTGACCCAAGAATACTTCCAACATCATTAAACACTTGGACTTTCCTTATTTCCTAGCTTTATCCTTAAATCTATGGTTTCCATCTATCACCTTACATGTTCTTTGCATCTAATCTGATCTAGTGATTAGCTTTGGGTCTTTCCTTTTATGATAGGTCCGGGTCTCCTCCTCTATCACTTGGGATTTTGTGGCATAAAGTGAAGGGTATCTCAACCAGCATGACAACCATCCATTCTTTGGGGGTTGGGGTACTCGTAGTTTACGACTTATGTTTCCCTTCCCCTCTAGCATCCTGTATAGGATCACTCTATGGGGGAACTACAAGAACCATGATAACATGACCGTAGAGAGATGTAATGCACTTGGTTTGTTCTTAGGTGATTATCGCATAGTGGAAGATGCAGGTTGTCTTGGTCACATAAAAGATCCTGGCATGCTCCTATGTAGGTAGAACACAAGTGTTCTACATCTGGATTTTGCTTTGTGTGTTATGTTTGCTTTGCTTTGTTTTGTGTAGGATGATGAGATGATGGTAGGAGATGTAGGTGATTGCAGTGGAAATGTAATGAATGGCCTTGGGATGTACCTACGTGATGGCTTGCTCATGGATATGATGAAGACTTGGATGAGGACTAGGTATACACCCAACATGAAACGGGGTTGGCTCTATAGAAAATTCCAATGACAGATAGTATTATTCAATGATTGACAAGATGAGGATTATGGCAGTAGTTATGATGATGACTTTACCAGATATGTTTATGATTGTGGTGAGAGAGAGAATAAATTCCTAGTTAAGAGGGAGTGTTATTTTATTTGTAACTTTGAAATATATTATGATGTATATTATCATTGTATGTCTTTGTACCCCCATCAGAGATGTGTTTCTCTCCTTTCGGTATGTCATTATTGTACATGGTCCTTGAGGTACAACCTCCATTGTAAGGCGGGGCAATAGTCCCCAGTATAATATTATGTAATGTGCTTTTGGAGTCTCTCTTGGAGAATTCAACATTGTTAGGGTTAGAGGTCGGCCCATTCATGTTGGGAGGTCAGTCACTTGAAGGGTATAAATAGGGAGGCGCTCTCCCTCATTTATACACACTCACTCAAGTTCAAATGAGGAGAGAGAGAGAGAGAGCTGCAGAAGGATCCTTCTTATTGGGTTTTTGCATCTTGTGATATTGTCTTAGTGGCAGAACTATTCAGTCACCATACACCGTTATGCTCTTGTTCGAAGGAAGTTGAAACCTGTGTCGGCCATTCCTCGGTTATCTTGACTTTGCATGCCGGCCATTCTCGGTACAGTTACTGGTTCGTGCACCTTATGATCGAGTCCTTCCACATTATAAAGCTTTGCTGAGTACCTCGTGTTGGATGATGGGGGATGCCTTAATGCCCTCCTTCCAGTGGATTTCATCCCATTGACTTCAGATCATTTATTCTGGGATTGGAATCTAGAGTCATTTTGAGTGCCTTGAGACTTGCAGTCATCAGTGGCAGGTTCTCTCGCCATCGACAGTTTCTTGGGAATACATCAATGTCCCCTGATCGATGGATGCTCTCAAGTGTTCGACCTCAACACATTTATTCACACTTGTTAGTTTGCACTCTAGTACCTTGATTCCCATTTTCATCATTGGTGGGTGATCTCACGTCTGTTAACGGTATACATTAATGACCGGTAATCAGATGATGGACTACTATGTTCGACCTCGACACCTTTATTCGCATAGTAGGACATGTACTCATAGCGGTTTGTGTAGAAGACTTTCCAGATTGGTGGCATTTCTTATATGCTACCTCCTTGATCGTGCCAGTGTTCATGAGATTTTAGCTCTCGTGACTTGATTCCAGTATATGTCAGGCATTTCCAACCACTATGGAGATCTTGATCTATTATATATCTTCAGCCATTTTGGAGATCATGGTCCTTTGTATATCTTCATCGTGGAGATTCTGATCTAGGTATATTGTACGTGGTGATGACCACATATGTGATATCATGTATTATGCCTATTCATGGCCATTGTACTCTTATGTATCCGGGACTGCTATATGTACTTACAGTTATATGCAGAGTTGTATTATTGTACTATGTTGATTGAGTGGCTGGTCTTCCATTTGGGATCCTTCATCACTCCACTTCTGGGATGGACTTATAATGTATTTCGGACATCGTATGACCCCTTTGATCTCACACATTAGGGGGCATCTGTTATAGCGGATTTCACCACTCTAGGTGAATCACACTTTGTATGGACTTCCCCTATCCCGCTGCAGACTCCTTAGACCCCATGGACCATTTTTTGTCCTTTGATGTTTCCTTGATCATCCCTAAAAACACATGAAAAATGATATACGCGGCTTTTAAACCTATAATCGCGTGCATACGCGGGTTTGACCCCTATAACCGCGTACATCAGGATGTGTGCATAATCCAAATCCTTTTGGAGTTTTCCTTGACATGGATCCGACTCATTTGACTCATGGCCTTCCATATGCCTTGAGATCGCTCGGATTCGACCTTTCATTATCCCTTTGAAAGCTATATAAGGAACCCCTTGGTACATTGAAGGCAAGAGGAGAGAATTGAGAGCAAAGAAACTATAGTCCATTGTTGCCGAAACTTATGCTTGAGTCTGCATCCCTTTGTCTCTTGGAGCACTTTCGTGTTCTTCCCAAGCTTGCCTTTTGCTTGTGAGCTTGCTATCGAGAGATGGAGGATTGAAGTGGTGGAGGCCCAAGTGGGGGATTCAGTTTCTCCGGTTCGCAGGCGTGCCGTCAGAGGTTGTATCTTGTAATCTCTGATTTATATTAATAGAAATATCTTTTCCTGTCCAATAATGTGTATTTGAATGAATATTGTATCCATTGGATTATGTCAAATGCTTTTACATTATTGAATATGTATGCTAGAATAGATCTAACACCATGATATATAGTATGCTTGTATTGTTTACTTGTTGTTGAGGAAGTATTCTATCAATTCAAGCTGAAGATTGGAAAGC
>LPNX010710987.1:106985-211128 GCA_001517045.1 Pseudotsuga menziesii
TTGTCTTAGTGGCAAAACTATTTGGAGGAAGTTTGCGAGGATTTCTCCTTTATGGTTTCCCCAATGAAAATATTTGTGTCTTGTGTATTTTCTCTATCTTGTGTATCTTATTGTGCTTGTTATTATTTTAGATAAAGATCATAATCAAGTTAATTAGATTGGAAAAACTAACATCCACAGCTTTCAGAAAAGGAGTATACTGCTCAACTCACCTTGAGGAAGCACATCCTTCTACCCAACCATATTTTCAAGTCACCAAAATTGAAAAATTAGGGTTTCTCTGTCAAACCCTAGGTCCACAAGAAGTAGTCTTTGAGAAAAGCATTAAAGCAAGAATCCAGTTGAAGCACTCTCATTGGTAAGTTCTATTCTCTCTATTTCCATTTAAGGTTCTCATTTTTATCAAGACGACAAATAGTAGCAAGCTTGAAGGAGCTGAAATTTTTTGGGAACGGAAGTATAGAGTGCTTCTCATACTAGGAGAGCATTAATTGGAAGACTATATCAAAGGATAAGTTGCAGATCCAGAGGGAGATGAAGACAAAGCAAAGCACAAGAATAAATTGGTCAAAGCCAAGAGGATCATTGCAGACTCTATTAAGGACAATTTGATCATCCTTGAAGACTCCTAAGGAGATGTTCAATGCATTGACCAACTTGTATTGAGGAAAGAATATCAACATGAAGATGACCTTAAGGACTCAACTCGATGTTGTGAAGATGTAGATATAAAAAAGCATCCAATCTTACTTCATAAGGGTCTCCTAGATCAGGGAACAACTAGAATCTATTAGAGACAATGTCGAAGAAGTGAAAATGGAGATGACAACCTTGAATGGTCTCCCAATATTTCATTCAAGGAATTTGTTCTAAAAGGAATCTCACCTATGGGAGGAATGCACACAAGAAGAAACACTATTAATAGCAAGAGAAGAGAATATGGGTGATGGTGATGATCAAGCCCTAACAGCTCATGCCAAGAAGAGAAAGAACGAGAAGGAAGAACATTCTCGCAAGAATAAAAAAATTCAGAAGAAGGACCTCTCATAGATCGGATCTTTCACTTGTGATGAGAAAGGACACTTTGCAAAAAAAAATGTCCCAAGAAGAAAGAATGGAAGGATGCTATGATCAAAGAGTATCAGTTGATCATGAAGAATGATTCTTCGGATGTGGTTCCAAGACATGAATGGAATGTAGTGTCATTAGAGGAATTTTGGGGTCTAAAATGGGCCTCCTAAGGAAAATAAAAAAATAATAGTTAAAATAATAAAATAATATTGATTAATTTTGGAGGAAGAAAGAAAAAAACTACTTTTTGTGTTCGTATTTTCGACATATCTCCCTGTGGTTTTACTCAAATTTCGATTGGGAGAGCTCGTTGGATGCGGGATTTGATTTTTCATCCAACGAGTACCCACACTGCATACTTTTGATGGACCCCGCTACCCCAAAAAGAAGAAATACCTAAAAAAATGTGATGATGATGTCATCATCACGTTTTTTCAGGTATTTCTTCTTTTTGGGGTAGCGGGGTCCGTCAAAAGTATGCAGTGTGGGTACTCGTTGGATGTGGAATCAAATTCCGCATCCAACGAGCTCTCCCGATCGAAATTTGAGTAAAAACACAATGAGATATGTCGAAAATACGAACAAAAAAAGTAGTTTTTTTTAATGACAAATATGCCAATTCAACCATTATGGTTGACTTATTTTATTCAAATTCTATTGGTTCTTGAATTCCAACTCACAAAAACTTATTTTGGCACGTTTTCTTATAAGGCCCATTTTAGACCCCAAATTTCCTCTAATGCTTCCAAGTGGATCTACAAGATCAATCATACAACAGATGTAAACATCGAGAAATACAAAGCAAGGTTCATGGTTTCTTTGAGAAAGAGGGAGTCGATTATGGTGAGACATTGTTCTAGTGGCTAGCCACACTTCTTTAGTGGTGGATATTTCACTAGAAATATGGTGTAATCGAAGTAGAAGGGAAGATTGAGCAACCTCCAAGACTCATGAGTCTCTACAAAGAAACACATGTGCACAAAAGGATTTGCACAAGCTTAGAAGGCACCCATGGGATAGTACATACAATTACATGAGGAGCTTGAGGATCACCTAGAGTGATGGAGATTTTAACCTTTGATACAAGGTTGAACATGGAAGTCTACATAGGATGAGAATCTCATAGATGGGTGCAAGAGAGAACTTGCAACATAGATTGAGAAGGAGGATCTTGGCATCCACTAACCATGAGAGATGACATAGATGGATACACATAAGATCAACAACAAAGGAGGCTACCAATCACTCCAGTGCAGGATGTTTTGATGCAGAGAATACAAGATGCAGAGGGAGGATGGTACTATGCTTCAGAGGGAGTGACTACAATAGATCTCATAGTTCGGAAATATTGGGATGATTCTTGAGATTAGAGGTTTGGCAAAATCCAGAGGAGATTTTCCTTAGCCAAGGAAAATATGCAGTCAATATTTTGAAGAGGTTCGAGATGTTGGATTGCAAGGCTACAGTTATACCGATGGCATCTAAATTGAAGTTGTTGTGTGATCCTACTTCAGAGATAGTTGATACCACACACATACCACAGTCTACAGGTGGATGATTAGTTTGTTGATGTACTTGACAAAACATGAGGCCAGATATTTCCTCCACACTGAACAACTTGAGTCAGTATTGATGGCTCCCAAATTTTACATCTTTTATATCATTAGAAAGTCAAATATATGGGAAAGTTTTATTTTAAAACTTGACTTTTATATCAGATGGTACTCATTTTATTCCAAGTTTAAAACATTAAAGTTATTGTTGGGATTATTGTTTAGGAGAAGGAAAACACTATATATTTTAGTTATTTCTATTACTTTAACATTTAGAGTTGATCTTGAGTAATTTTGGTACTAATGGTGAAATGATATGTTTTAGGAATCACTTCATATGCTAGTCATTTTGGTACTTGCAAGGAAGATCATTGATTCTCATACTTTTGGGTCTCTTCAATCAATTTGACCACATGTATTTTTAGATAATGAGTTCATATATCTCCCATAGAAACATGTTTTGATTTGGACGCATGGATTCCAAGAAAATCAAAGATTTCTAAAGTTGGAAAACCCATTTTTTAGTAGAAAAATAGTTTGAATGGGCATATTGCGCCTCAGTTTGTGTGCACATGGGAGTAGATATTGCAAAACAACCAAATAGGTTTTTAGAAAAACCTACCAGCTACAAAACCCAGAAACAATTTTCTAAAATTTGAAATGGCTTGGGATATCTCGAGGGGTCTCTGGTGCGAACTTTTACAAATTGACTGTTTTGCCAGATTTGAAAAAAAACGAGATTTGTGTATTTTCCATATTGGGAGAAGTTTGTTCAAGGTTGTTTTAAACCTAATCTAAGTGTATAAATAAAAAAGCAGGATGAATAAAAAATGCACTTGAATTTGTATCAATGTTTTTCCTTCATGTGATAATGTGATCTAATTCATTTGATTATGAATCTCTACAATTCGAGCTTGAGTTAGTTGTAGTTAATCATTGGCTTTTCAGTTTTCTTAAGCAATGCATTCCTAGTGACAAGGGCCCACCATTCAGGTTAGTGTTGCTCCTGTAATTTTATTTGTTCAGTGTAGATTCATTTGTTTTTTGTGATTTAATTTCAATTTGATAGTTTAAATTTTGTTTATTGATTTAAATTCAAAAGTGTAGAGTGATTTGTTTTTTAGTATTGTAGATCTACATTGCATTATGTTGGTACCATTTTACCATTCATTTGTTTATGTAAATGCTTGGTGATGTTTATAGGTTCCTAGTGGAGTTTAATTAAATTAATAATGTAGAACTTTCATATTTTAGATTGCAACTTCAAATGATTTATTTCCATGTTTGCAAAGAGTTTTATTGTTGTTGATTTTAATTGTTGAATTTTCAGTACATCAAATGATAGGATGAATTCTATTATGTCAAATTTCTGATTTTTTTTATGAGGATTTGGTTTTCATAAAAAAAAGAAAAAAAAACATTGGTAATTGCATAACAATTCATACCTCAGATTTCCAAGAGATATATCAAAAGGTAATAAATTTGTACCCTGATTCGATTTTGGAAAAATTTTGATTCCGGAAATTTAATTATATGAGTGTAGATCAATTGACAAAGTGCCATGATTTCTTAATACAATACATGCATTTGGGAAACAATGATAACACAATTCTAAGGATTTAAATTATTTCCATGGCTCTAAATTTTTCAATTTACAAATTTCCAGAATTGAAAACCATTATAATCATATCATGATAAGGGTCCGAGTTTAATAAGAATAAATTCAAGACAGAGATTGTGCTCCACAGGGTATTTCAGAGACATCTATATGGATCTTGATTATTGATATACTTACATTTGTGTTGGATTTAATCAATATCTTAAAGAAAGAGTTGTGCTTTTTCAATTTGTTGCATATGCATTAGTGAGCAACATTTGTGGTGATCCAGCTCAGGGGTGGAGTTGGGGTCGTGGTTTTTCTGTCCTCTCCTATGGTTGGGAGGAACTGATTCTCTAAGTATCTTTCCGTCATTATATTCAAGGAGGTGACTCTAGCCTCCTGTTGTGCCCTGGCTCAACAGCCTTTACAAAACATTATTTCATCTAACAAAATAGGATTTTGTTAGATGAAATGTTCGAATTTCTCAATGCGAAGTAAAGAGGAATTACAGCTACTGAAACAATGCCATTCTGTCAGCTACTGAATTGGAGAAATTCGTTGTTTTTAAAGCAACCTTTGCAACTATAGGATATTTAACAAAATCATCACTAATGATTATTATTTGTTTTTGGGTTGAAATTAAGGATAAATACTAGTGATTTCTATATCCGTCGATTTATCCTAATCTAGAAATTAATCCATAACATTATGAATCGATTATGTTGATTTTGATTATTCAAAAGTTATCAATGGTTAGTCTGTGGTGATGATGGTTAAGACCTAGTGTACGCAAGCCATATGTATTACAAACCATTTCCGACATAGCCTAAGTTCTCGAACCATGATCGACATTATCACCAAAATCCATGTCGATCACCATTATATGGTATGTTTTATAAGGTCGATTCTTGACTTAATGGTTTGTAATTATGATCATTTAATCCGCCACCTTTAAGCGTAGGTCAAATCCATGGTAGAGATTGCATGTATTATGGTTATCGTCGGGTTGATTTATTTCATGGTCTATACCTTGATTCACTTATTGCGAAACATGTATGCTATCATGACACTGGTACTTGAACTGTCCATCGCGTTTAAGTGCTGGTACGTATCCCCTGTCGTGTCTCCCTGCCATTAGAACACCTGGTCTGCGTGCGGCTAAGAGGCTCCCATCATTTAAGTAAGGGTAAATTATGATAATATCAGTCATCTAGAGTGTTTGACCATCGTTTATGCCCTCAATTGATTACCACTCCAAGTGCTGATGCCTTCGGTCATGCCAAACCCGCAGAGGTATAGCCTGCGTTTATGCATGGCTTATCCTGTTCATCACCTGGTTTTGCTTAGCCCTGATTCTAAGTGCTCTCGGTCTCGTGTGTTGACTCTCGCTGAGCTCTGGTACCTATTTTGCGTGCGGTTACGCATTTGTAATCGACCACTGATGGCTCCTGTCGTGAGGGTTGAACCCTGCGAGATGACCTTGTTAAATTCGAACCCTGAACTCTCACAGAAGATTAAGGTTGTAGGGTGGATGCCGTTCTTCGAGAAATTCTCCAACTCGAACCCTGAAGTTACTAGGGTTTTTACTCTCTCCCTGGTTGATTATCAAGTAGAAGTCGGTGATCTTCGCTTTCGGCTTGATGAAAGGTCGATAGCAGCTGCAACTGGTTTGTCCCTGACTGGCCAAAGATGGTTCAAGTATCAGAAAATGACCATAACAGAATGGATACGGCTGTTAAAAAACCCTGCTCAGGAGGTCTCTTTTCGATCTGGGGTGGCACGTAAGTATTTCCTGAAAGAGTGCCGTCCCGTCCTTGATTTGATTCATCGATACTTGACCTGCGAAGGCCGGTTATCATCAGCGTATGTATACCACCTTCGGCTCATGTCTGTTTTTATAGGGTTTTCGTTAAATTTGCCTTACTATCTTTTACATAGCTTGTTCAAAATGTCCAATGCGATTAAGAAAGGCCCTAAACACGTCAGTCACAGCCTCTTTCATAATGGTTTGGTTCGTATGCTGATTGATCATGAATTGTTGAAGTCGGGTCGGTCCTGGGATGAGTTTATAGATACAAATGGTTTTACCTTGTTTTGTCATTGCATGTTCGACAATCCAGATGATTGTAACAAGCACAGAGATCTGAGGTCAGTTTCAGTCCGTCCTACGCGCAAACTTTTGTCGAGTTCTCGCCGTATGAGTCCTCAACCCTGCAAAGACTACATGGATAAACCAATGGAAGGTGTTCACACGCCTCTAGGTTATAAGCGTGTTAGGTCAACCTCATCCCTGTCACCAACAACCCCACAAAATGATACAGATAAGATTCGTGGTCGTGGGCAAGATAGACCGAGGGCTAAATTGGTTGGTAGATTCACCCGAAGCATGGCGAAAGCTAACTCTGTCAAAACCCCTGCAGCTAACAAGCTTCAGGTAGAGACTGCGGTTTTGGATAATGAGGAATTGGATTCCTCCTCGCCTGATAATGATAATGCTGTTCACTCCGAAACTGTTCCAAACCCTGTCGACAAGGCTCCTCTCGTGGCTAATCAGGACATTCCTGTGCTCGACAAAGAAGTGCGAGCGGATGCCGTCATTCATTCTCCAACTAAAGAAAAGTCTGTGCACCCGAATCCACCTGATATTTATTGCGTCGCAGACATGGCTCATCCCTTGTTTATTAATCGCCTGTTGGATAAAATTCGTAGCATGGAAGATAGGGTAGGTGAAATAGCAACGAACCGTGACTTAATGAAATCTGAAAATGTTATGTTAAAGAAGAAAATAGAGGTGAGTGATCAGCAGATTGTTCGCTTGAGGAATCATAAAAATAAATTGATACAACGAGTTCTTAAGCTTCAGGTTGAGAATGATAAGAATGATGAAAAGGTGTGTGAGCTCAATGCTCAGATCGCACTCATGCAATTCAGAGCTCCATCACCGAGTCAGTCTAGTGGGGTTAATATTCAAGTCTTTAATGCGTCGGTTAATTTGTGACTATGCTGGATCTATTTGCTGTTGGGTTCAATTTTGAATTTTGATGATCAGGTATTCATTTAGTTTATTTTCTGTTTGTTATTTAAGCATTTGTTATTTCGATTTGTGTTTATGGTTTGAATTTTATTATTTAATTTGCTGCAGGCGATATGGGTGATGAATACGACCAGGTCTTGAAGACTGTTTAATTTTGGATAGTATCCCCCATCGATCGGATCAGATCCATTTCCAGACTTTCCAGGTCTTGTTTCGATTCTCATGGATCGAATCGTTATTTTCTCATAGTGTTTTACTTGTATTGAAAAATGACATGCTACGCTTGTCATTTTTTAGAAGTTAGTTGGATGATTCGATCTGGACGATCTCTATTTTGTAGGATGTTTATTTTTGAAAAACATGTATTTAAGGATAGACAGTCGAGGGAAAAAGGGGGTCGATTTTGGATGGAAAAGGGGAAAACAAGACTAGAGTTTAAAATACCTGTGACTTTGGACGGCTTTCTGTCTACAGCCATGACATCTTGAACTGGTGATATTTTAATATATATGTTTGAGTTTGTATACTTTGCATATATTTTGGATATCGGTTAGTCTTGTAGTTACTTTTCTACTTCGGATATGTTTGTGATAATTCTCTAAGGAATTTTTGCGAATGTACATCTTTACATCATTATCGATTTTATGTTTTCGATTTTGCTGATACGTCATGTTATGTGATTTACGATCGGCATTGTTATTTATGTAATATGTAATGGCTATTGTATGATCTGTTAATGTTTGAACTTCTTTAAATGTTATAATGCTTATCCATGCAGTAGTTTTATTGGCATAAATCGATTACAGGTTTATTGTCTTTTCGCTCCTGATCAGGATAGGAAGTAGGATAGGATAATATGTTGTTTATTTTCTGCAAATTATATTATTTGAAAAAACCTATTTGAACTAGATCCCTCTCTATGAATTACAGTCAGATCATTCTTGTTGTAGTTATTGTACAAGGTGTAGATAACATGTATTTGTAAAGTATTAAATGTGTGTGTATTATATTTTCTGTATTTACGCTTCACCAGAGTTAAGTTAATCAAACTTGATAGTCTAATATCCTGTAACATATAACCTGAATTAACTTGCGTAAATCATAAAGATAGGTTTAACTAACAATCAGTAGCGTTAACTTTAACCATAGGCCTTGTAGACTTCCAGGCCAATAAAGCCTTTAAACCTGTCGGGAACAACTATCCCAAACAGCTTGGAACCTGCACTAAGGATCCCGGTCTGGGTTGTTTCCCCCGTTGCGGGCTTAGTCAAATACGCCCGTCAACACCTCCCTTATACTTGTTTGTGTTTCTTTTATTGATTAGAAATTTCTGGTGTATATTTTGGGTCCGTTACAACAGGGTAAACATGCTACAATAAATTCAACATCTGTCATACTGATAGAAACACTAGTATACTTCTTACTGATCCACGAGATCACACCCGATCCAAAACTCAAAAAACATCCTATCTTCAGCACTGTCTGCCCGATCTGAATATGCATAACCATGTAATAGGATCTCACTATCAGATGTATATTTTAGGTCATAATCCAATCTACCCTTTAGGTACCCCATCACATGTTTTGCTGCAATCAAGTGAACATGTCTCAGATCCACCATATACTTGTTAGGAAAAATATATGATGTTTAATTCGACATTTAAATTGTCAATCCGGGGAGTCGTAGACTTAGAGGTGCAAGCATTGTATGTGCAGGGTCAAAGTAATCTAACCTCTAACCTAATGCTAACAAACACATTTCAAATGAAAAAAAAAAAAAAGCAATCCTAAACCAACACATTGAGAGAAATCCCTTCATTGGGTGGCCACATCTCATGAGTTAGGTCATTAATTTCCTTGTTGGTGATGGGAGATTTAAGAAATTAAAGACCATTAAATTCAATCTACACCAAATATTCTCTATTTGCTTCAAAGCACTTCTATTCTGAAGATACAAAAACATACAAATCAAATCAAGTGTTGTGGGTGCAAGTGTCAAGAACTCAACCAAAACTTTAAGGAAAATAAGCTTACAATTACCTTTTCCTAATCACACAACTAGTTTTGTAAATTTGTACCAGCTGGTACCAACAACACCTTCTAACCAAATCATTTTCTAGAATGATCATTCAATCCAAACATCCATTGAAAGAAAACTACTTCTTATACAATCTTTTTCTATTCACCCATAAACAATCTAATATGGAAATCAAGAGGAAGTTGCAAAATGAAAATGATGCAAACCAAATGTTTCAGTCCAAAAATTCACTACCAAATCAAAATTGTAAATGAAATTAGGATTTGTCACTCCCATTCAGAATATGAAAGACCAAAATCAATATATTTTCACAAATCCCAATTGAATCAACTTGTACCTAAAAATAGAGCTTTTCGCTCTCAATGAAATCTTCAATTGATGAATTGGATCAAGCCAAATATAGATTGACAAATATAAATCAGATCACCATTCTAATCACACTTCCAAAATGCGAAAGCTTGATTCACAACAGATCTAGGAGTTAAGATAATCCTCACAACTCACTAATTTCACAAACTATGCAGAAAAACAATGAAAAGAGCAAAATTAACACATAGGAATAGTGCCAATAACTAAATTTTATATTATTGTCCAACATGTAAATATGTATGGAACATGATTATAATACAATAAGTGAAAATTGTTATCCTTTGGAGGCGACTGCAAAACTATGACCCCAACTCCACCCCCGAGTTGGATCACCACCATGCACACTAGAACAACAAGTAAAAGTTCCACACGACACTCTTTCTCAGAGTCTGTAGAAAGCTCAATGATGGACTTATGAAAAGGAGAAACACTCAACACATGCACTTGCAACAAAGTTCCTCCATGCACAAACTATTGTGTATTAATTTTTTACACCGGCGCTCTGGCTTCAGACTGGGCGCGCACGAGTCAGAGGCGATCTAGGGTTTTCAGGCTACAGCAATGGCCGCCCCAGGGGGCGGGGACCCCCCTCCCCCCCCTTCAGCAGAGCTGGATGCTTTTAGGAGGCTGGTAGCCAGCGGAGGCAAGAGGAAAGCCCCTTTCACGGTGCCGAAATTCATCAAAAACCTTGAGGAAATCCCTGAAATCACCTTGCTAGAGTTGACCTCGATCAAGATTGCCCTTTCTCTATCAGAGAGAGGTCTGGTAGGTCAGTTCATGGGGCTTTGGCCCTTGGCAAAAACCACAGACGACTAGATCCAAAGGAACTGGAAGCTGCATCTCAAGCAAGGAGTCACCTGCTACCCCCTGAGCAGCGGCTACTTCCTCTTCGAATTTATTAACAAGGAGGATAAGGACCTCATCTTCAGAAACGACCCATACTTTATGGGAACCCAGGGGCTATATCTAAACCAATGGACCCCGGATTTTGACCCTACGGTAGATTTTCCCAAGGAGGTGCCGGTATGGGTCAGGCTCCCCAACCTGCTGGTCCATTGCTGGAACTATGAATCGCTGCAAGTGATAGGAAATGGAATAGGGAAGTTTGTTGATAAGGCAGACAATAAGGCCAACTACAACTGTGCAAGAATATGCGTTGAAGTGGATCTTGAGGCAGGGCTCCCAGAAGCTGTGAAACTAACGGTGGGCACCTAGACTCATTACTAGAAAGTGGACTACGAACATCTCCCATTTAAATGCAGAGCCTGCCAAGAACATGGGCACTTCCAGAGAAACTGTCTGAAGAACCAAACCCAAGAGAAGGAAGAAGCTGAAGGCTGGCAAAAGGTTAAGAAAAGAAAAGCAGCCCCAAAATCAAAAGACCCCAGAGCTGTTCAAGCGAAAGACCAACCCTCAGTGAATCCAAAACCTGTGAAGGAACCATTGAAAGAAGGCACAGAAACATCTAAGGAACCGGCAAAAGAAACCATTGAGATAGCTTCACAACCCACATCTCCCTCAAAATCCCCGGCTAAGGAAAAGAGCGACCATCCAACAAAAGAACCTCAAAAATCAGATGATGAGCGCATCACCATAGGCTCAGATCCCGGGGCTGATTCAGATGAGGGGGCTACAGAGACCAGCAGCTCGGTTGGTACCCCTGAAAAGAATCCAAGAGGAAGGAAACTAGAACGGAAAAAAGGGAGGAGAAATCATACAGGGACGTGACAGCAGGGGTCCAGCAAACCATTCCGGACATGATAGAAACCAAATCTTCAAAGAAAGGCAGGGCTCCGAAAGGAGCCACACCCCCCCCCCCTTCGGATCTTAATGCAGTTCGTCTCATGGAATTGAAAAGGTATGGGAAGCAAGGCTAAAGAAGAAGCAATAAAAGATTTAGTAAGAATGAACTCCTCGGAGATACTTCTGATCCAGGAGACGAAGATGGAGGAACCTGAGACCATCCAGGCCAACAAAAAGTTTTGGAAAAAAGGAGATGGTAGAGTAGTCAGCGTTAGGGGAGCCTCAGGAGGTCTAGCCACCTTCTGGAACTCCACAAATCTTGACCTGCTAGAGGATCACAGCACTATCCACTGGATCTTCACGAAACTGTAGCATCGAGACACAGGGCATCAGATTAGCCTATTCAACGTCTACGCCCCTGCTCTTCTATCGAAAAAAAGAGAGTGTTGGGACTCGCTGAATTCCTTCCTATCCACTAACCAGCACGACAATATCATTCTTGCTGGTGATATGAATGTAACTCTCGCCCTTTCGGAAAAAAAAAAGGAGGCTCTCCGGTAAGAGACCCGGCTCGGGAGTGGGTTGAAGACATTATTATGGAATGGAAGCTAGAGGATATAAAACCCAGCAAAGGTACGTTCACCTGGATGAATAAAAGAGTGGGCCCAGGGCACATTGCTGCCCGGCTGGATCGTTTCCTTATCCATTCTTCCTTCCTTACTCTGGGGCTTTTTGCAACTTCTGAAATCCTCCAGGCATGCACCTCTGACCACAAGCCAATATCCCTCTCCTTGTCTCCGAGAGAAAATCTGTGCCTTATCCCATTTAGATTCAGCCCCCTCTGGGTCTCCATGGACGGCTTCTACGATTTGGTCTCGGAATCCTGGCAAACTTCAGTAACTGGGTCACCCTTCTTCATTTGGGAAGAAAAGTTGAGAAGGCTCAAAGCAGCCCTTAAAAGCTGGGCTAAGCTCCTGCCCTCCCCCATCGTTGAAAGGAAATAAGCTCAAAGGGATCTAGGCAACCACCAGCTGCTAATGGAGAGTGCCACGATCACCCCAGAGTTGCTTGCTGTGGAGCTCAATTTGCAAAAAGCTCTCCATAATGCGTTGAGAAGAGAGGAGCATTATTGGCAAGTAAAGGCGCGTTGTCTATGGCTCAAAGAGGGCGATAAAAATACTTTTTACTTCCACAAGCATGCAGAAGCCCGGAAGAATTACAACAGCATCAGAGAAATTCAATTTCAAGGCCAAATCTTCAATAAATTTCAAGAGATCAAGCACGCTGCCTTCACTTTCTATAGCGATCTGTTCACAGAAGATCTGGACTCATCTCCTTGGCTGGATCGCTACCCTCTTAATGTTCTCCCCATGCTAATCAATGAGGAAGATAACAGAAATATGATTTGCCCCATTACGACTGAGGAAATAAGGAACGCCCTCCAAGGTATGAACCCTGACAAAGCTCCAGGGCCCGACGGGTTCACGGTAAGATTCTACATTGCATGCTAGGACATCATTCAGAAGGATCTGGTCAAGATGGTGAGGAAATCGCAGAATTGCAACAAAATAGGAGGGAGCACTAACTCATCCTTCCTGGCGTTAATTCCCAAAGAGAAAGGTGCCCAAAGTTTCTCCAAATTCCGTCCTATCTCACTCTGCAATACGGGGTACAAAATCATCACTAAATTCATTGCAAACAGAATAAAAGATGTTCTTCCCAGGATCATTCCAGAAAACCAAGGGGGTTTCATCAAGGACAGACAAATTCAGGACAACATCATTCTGGTCCAAGAGGCCATTCACTCAAGCTGCCAGCGGAAGGAGAAAGGTATGATAGTTAAACTGGACCTCGCTAATGCCTTTGATAAAGTTCAGTTAAATTTTCTCTTTGCTATAATGTCCAAGCTAGGCTTCCATCCCCAATTAATCAGCTGGATCAGAGCCTGTATCTCGGGACCTTGGATCGCCCCCTTGGTAAATGGGAGACCAGCAAACTTCTTCCATGCCTCTAGGGGACTTAGGCAGGGTTGTCCCTTGTCCCCCTTGCTCTATGTCATTCAAGCGTCGGTCCTCAGTTTCCAACTGGACAATTGTATTCAGCAACGCTCTCTAAAGGGGCTCACAATTACCCCTAGAGTGAAGAAAATTAACCATGCTCAATTTGCTGATGATACCCTTCTATTGGGTCAGGCTAACCTAGCCACAGCAAGATCCTTCAAGAAAGAATTGGACTCTTACACTGACATCTCAGGCAGTGAAATCAGCTTGAGGAAAAGCAAAATATATGGCTAGAATTGCCCCCCCATTGAAATGACAGATATCTCAAGAATGTTTGAAATGGAAGGAACCTCCACGTGGGACTCCATAAAATATCTTGGAATTTCGCTGGTCAAAGCTACACCCAGAAGGAGCCTTTGGCTGCCTTTGGTGGACAAACTCAAGGCCAAAATTATGGCTTGGGGGGCTTCCTGGTTAAACAAAGCAGGTAAAACTACTCTCATCAACTCTGTCCTAACCTCCCTTCCTCTCTACCAGGCTTCGATCCTGGTAGCCCCAAAAGGAATCGTGAAAGATATAGACAATTTATTGAGAAAATTCCTTTGGGAAGGGGGAAGGAATACAGGAAGGAAAATGCATCTTGTTAGCTGGGATAAGGTCAAAGCCCCTAAATGTGAAGGTGGGCTACAAATTAGAGATGTGGCCACTCAGAATTTGGCTATGGGTGGCAAGATCCTATGGAAAATGATAAGAGGTAAAACAACATGGAGCTCCAAAGCGCTAAGGACAAAGTACTTCAGAGGGCACAAAGAGAGGTGCCTGGATAGCCCTCCCAGGACAAGGAAAGGCTCTCCTATCCTTGCCCTCTGTCTCAAATCTCTTGATTTGATTACCACAAATCTCACTTGGATTCTGGGAAATGGCTCCAAAATTAAGTTCTGGGATGACTCCATTCTAGGGCAGTCCCCCTTAAAAGATATGGAAGGACTGGAGAATATCAAAAATTGGCTTCATGTGAACAGCAAATTCACTCTTTGGGATTTATCCAGCTGGAACCCGGATGACTCTTGGAACAATTGGGACCTGGGGGCTGTCCCACATGCTCTCGAGACTAAAGCTAGCTCCCTCTTAGATGCTCTACAAGGACTCTCCCCCACTTCTGCTAAGCTGAAGGACAAAAGAGGTTGGGGCTCCTCCTCAGGCATTTACAATGCTGCTGCTGGTTATGCTTCCTTAAAATCCATTCCCTGGGCAACTTCGGATCCCTCAAGGTGGAAAAAGCTCTGGCTTCTTCCCTCTCTTCCCAAAATAGATCACTTCTATTGGTCCCTTCTTCATGACAGCATTCTAACTTGGGACAACCTTTTGAAAAGAGGATGGGAGGGGCCCTCAAGATGCCCTCTCTGTGCCTGCCACGAGGAAAGTTTGACCCATCTTTTTCTTCAGTGATCCTACGCTCTAGAAATCTGGAATACCCTGCTTGCACAGCTGAACCTACCCCCCCCTCCTTCCATCTCTTCCTTGTTCGCCTCCTGGACTGATTATGCTCCCTTCTCCTTCTCTAGACTGAACTTGTTAAAGCACTGCTGGATGTGGATTCCTAAAATTTACTGCTGGAAATTGTGGCTGGAACGAAATAATAGAATTTTCAGGGACAAGGCAGTTTCACCAGCCCAAGTTGCAACCAAAGTAAAGGCGTTGATAGGAGAGCTCGTAGCCTCAAATTCCAAAATCACCAATGAAGCTAGCCCTGATAAAGAGGAGTATAGTTGGTTTCAAGGGCTAGACCCAGTCCTGCTGACCAGAACCAAGAACACTGTTAAGCATTTCTCTCCGTGGGAAATCAGGCTAAAGGAGCAAGAATTTATAAAATGGAGATCCTCTTTGAACAAGCATATTCTGCATGTGGATGGGGCCTCGAAAGGGAACCCTGTACCTACGGGAAGTGGAGGAGTCATTCTAGACATGTCAGGTAATATTATCCTCAAATTCGCCTGGGGATTGGGACAAAATTCCAATAACATTGCTGAAATTCTTGCCATTTGGAAAGGACTGGTGCAAGCCAAAAGTCTGTCCATAAATAAGTTGGCTATCATTGGTGACTCTCGAATCATCATGCAGGCTCTCAACTTGAAGAAAGCCCTCAATTGCATGGGATTGGCCCACTATCACCAGAAAGTCACATTCCAGCTGAAAGCCTTCGAAGAAGTTAAGTGTTACCATGTCCTCCGAAACCTCAATCAAATAGCAAACAATGAATCCAATATTGGAGCCTCGTTAAGCAAGGGAGTCATCATAGTAAATGGAAATGAAGATCACATGCCCATCCCCTAGGGTCAGTGAAGATCTAGTTCTTGGACCTGCCCATGAAAGAAATAAGTGTATACAGATCTCAGTCCATGAAGAAATAAGTGTATACAGATCTCAGTCAATGAAGAATTAAGTGTATACAGATCTCAATCATTGAAAGAAATAAGCGTATACAGATCTCAGTCAATGAAGATTCCCACTTGGACCCACATGAAGACTGAGGCTATTGAGGAACAACTAGAATAGAGGTAAGACAAATGCTCATCTCTTGACCCATGCTCTCTCTGTTCCTGACCTGCATACAAAGGAATTTCTCCATTCGCTGTCCTTCAAAGACAAGCGCAGCCAGCTAGGAGGATCGAGTGGAATAGAGTAGTTTCTTTCCAAGTCTCTTCAGAAATAAAGATTCGAGCCTTTATCAGGAAGATCACTCCAGCTTTTATTTACTTTCATCTCTGCCATTCGCTGAAGGAGCCAGCAATTCATAAATTGGAGTCATAGCAACTAAGAATGATGAAGACTGGAATTACACGCTGGGAGTGTATGATCTAGGACTTTAAAGAGTTAAGGGAGGCAATCTGCGATGATTACAGGTCCAGCATGAAGGATCTGGCGAATTTCTCAGGGGGATTTGGGTACAGGATGGCTGAGCCAAAAACAACACTGGTGTCTCTTCTCTTTGCTTGGTTTTCTCTGCAACTCTAGTTGCACTGCTATGTTAAGGCTATTTTGAAGTTCAATGTCTGTTCAGAATTATTCCAGACTTTTTGTAAAAGGGTCAATGAGTATAGCCACGCCCATTTATCTGGATTCTAGGCATAAGTTAGAATAGAATCTCCTAGTGTAATGCTACTGGCAGATGCTTAGCCAGATGATCAATACAAAGGCCTATAACTGTTTTAGTAAAAAAAACACAAAGTTCCTCCATGCACAACCCAACATCCTGTGCTATCCAAGTGCACCAATATATATAGCTTTTGCCCAGGTCTTATGCCATCCCAATCAAATCTCCAATCAATCCATAAATCCCTATGATTTATGATCTTATCTGATTATCGTGTTTTAGATTGGATTTGATTGGTAAAGATATCTCTAGCCTGCTTACACATGTTCTCTTGTGCCATGGTGGTGTCCCCTCATGTAACTAAATTATCCAAGTGTCTTTTCCTTTTTTTAATAATAAAACAATAGTTTGTTGTGCAAAATGTTACTCACACCTCTTGTGAGTATTTTCAAGTTTTTAATTAACTCTTACAAAAATAATTGTTTTCGAAATTATTTTCACAAATATTAAATAAAATAATGATATCTTGGGGGTATTACATTTCTTCCCCTTTATTCTGAACCCTGTCCTCAGTGTTCTTTTATTCTGAGCTCTCTTTCTCATTCTAGAACATGGAGGGATATGCCTCCTGCATTTTATCCTCCATTTTCCATGTTGCCGCCTCAAGGCTAAGGTGATTCCATTGCACTTTTATTTGAACGATGACTTGATTCCGTAGCATATGTTCCTTCTTGTTGAGCATGCAAAAAGGTTCGGTCTGGAACTTGCCCTCGAGTTCTACCTAAATCATGTTCCAATCAATTATATGAGTAACATCATGTACATAATTTTTTTAAACAAAGAAATATGAAATACATTTTGTACTTTTATAGGAGGGGGAGTGCAAGCTGATTGGATACCGACCCTATCTTAGCTAACACTTCAAAATGTTCACAACACCTGGGTGCTAGCTTGGAACACCTTCCCAAGCTCAAGGTACTCTTTTTTTTAAACCTTTAGATACACATGGTCTCCCACATTGAACTCTTTCGGAGCTCTTTTAATATTTGCATAACGTTTTTGTTGATCTTGAGCGACTTTTAAATTTTGTTGCACTTCCTTAACAATCTCTATAACGTAGTGCAATCAAGCATGCTTCAATGCATATCGTTTAAAACCTTGAGGATACAATCCCAGTTTAAAAAACTTCATCGAACAATAAATAATGTTGGAAAGATTCTTAGAGAATCAACTCCTCCCAACCATAGGAGAGGATCGCAAAACTACGATCCCAACTCCACCCCCGAGATGGATCACCACCATGCACACTATAACAATAAGTAAAACTTCCATGTGGCATTCTCTCTCAGATTCCATAGCATGCTTAATGATGGACTTATGAAAAGGAGAAACACTCAACACATGCACTCACAACAAAGTTCCTCCATGCACAACACGACGCCTCGTTCTATCCCAATGCACCAATATATATAGCTTTTTCCCAGGTCTTATGCCATCCCAATCAAATCTCCAATCAATCCATAAATCTATCTTGATTGGTAAAGATCTCTCTATCTCTCTATCTTGAGTTTTAGATTGGATTATGATTGGTAAAGATCTCTCTATCTTGCTTACACATGTTATCTTGTGTCTTGGTGGTGTCCCCTCATGTAACTAAATTTTCCAAGTGTCTTTTCCTTTTATTAATAATAAAATAATAGTTTGTTGTGCAAAATGTTACTCACACCTCTTGTGAGTATTTTCGAGTTTTTAATTAAGTCTTATAGAAATAATTGTTTTCAAAATTATTTTCGCAAATATTAAATAAAATAATAATGTTTTAGGGGTATTACACCTGTAGCAAAGTAGTTTGGATTCACAAGTTGTTGATAGGATTGTTTGATACTGAGATGGATGTGACTGATAACCAGAGTTGCATCAAGCTGTTAGAAAACCAGGTGTTCCATTGAAGCTTGGGCATGAGAGATCATCAAAGATGAAAATAAGTATGGTGCTCCACATAAGACTTTCAGAGAAATTAAGAAGCTTCGAACACACTCCAATTATTTGGCATTGTTCTGTCACATCATTGATGTAGAGCCTTCCAGCTATGAAGAAGCAAATGAGAAGAATGCAAGGGAAGATTCCTCAAGTGATGAGGAATATGTACTTTGATCCAGGAGAATTCAATCCATGAAGGTGAAGATCACACTCTCATCCATTTTAGCATTGGATAAGAAGGGATGCATTTGTGATGAAGAATAAGGGACACTTAGATTCAACACCAACACACAATTCCTAGTGATCCATGGTGTAGAAGACTTGCTCAACTTTTCCAATCATGAGCAAAATAGGCAAAGGTTTTGAGAATCAGACGATGAGGTAGAGCATGTTGTCAGAGACTCCAATAATTCCTACAAGGAGACAAAAGATCAAAAGGGAGACTACTAAGCAAACAAATATAGGTATTTGAATTGTCATTTTTTGTATATCTAGTTGCTTGAATGATATTGTTTAGTTGTGTACATATTTATGTTTAGGAAATGTATTATGTATGTTAGAGTGTTTGCATTGATGAACAATATACTACTAATATGCATGTGATGGGTAAGTGGACTATGGTGTTGTACAACATTCCATTGCTACTTATCAAGAATGAAGCCTCTTTGCTGACATGTTGGGAGTAGTGCACACTCTTAATAATGTTCTGGTAGACATGAAAGGAGTATAGAAAGTTATCGTATGTATATGGGATATGGATGAATGTTGTGTTGAAGCAATGGCTAAGATAATTGTATATATCATTATGCATAAGAAATTGTCATTATGAATATGTTTTGAAGATTATGAAATGTTTCTAATCGTGCAACTGAATTTAACTTGTAGGAAAGATCATGTGCAGTCACCTACAAGAGAAGAATGATAAACAACAAGTGATAAAGAACAATTTGATGATGTGTTGACTAAGCCTCTGTCTCGAATAAAGTTTGAATACTTTCGAGACAATATTGGTGTAGTCTGAAAGGACCTCCCTTTAAAGAGGGAGTGATGATGGTGGTGGTGGTGTTGACAATGTGGTTCCTTCTAGAGAGAGGAGGAAACTCAGTGTAGGATTGGTATGTCACCTTGGGCTGACTAGGCTTGTTTGGTTCGAAAGGATTAATAAGTCTATAAAAGGCTAGTTGGGTCTACCAGAGTGCCTACCATAGAGCTCCTACATATGTCAACTGTGTTCCAACATTCATTTGTTGTTGTCGATGATGCTCCAGCATTATGATTCTGATGGTGTTCCAACATTCATTTACTGATGATGATGATGTTCCAACATTCTCAATCTCATGGTGTTACAACATTCATTTGTTATTGTTCCAACATTATCATGCTAATGGTGTTCTAGTATTCATTTGCTGATGATTATGATGTTCTATCATTTTCATGCTGATGGTGTTCCATGTTCAAATTTTGTAACTTGGAAGTTGTTCCCCTAGGTGATTTTGCCTAAGTCACCAAAAAAGGGGGAAATAAAGTGACCCTTGCATTAAATGACTTGTGATAAGAATTTAATTACACTTTAGAGATTAAACTGTCATTTTTATAAATTTAAGTGAGGTGAATGAAATTAATTTCATGAGAATTAAAAAATGCATTAATTCTCAACCTCTCATCCAAGTCAATGTGGGCCCTTGGATTAGATGTCTTTTCACTTACCCATGAATTCAAACAAAAAGGCAAGGGAAGACATTTTTCATTCTAACATTTGATTGAGTTTTGAGAGAGAAAGAGCCATCGACCTATTGAGAAGAAGAATGCAGCAGTAAAGGGATAGACTTGGCATGCATCCCAAGATAGTGTCGTACAATAGTGTTAACTGGGCACAAATCCCGAGGAATCAATTTTGGGTACACAGTTCGAGGTTAAAAACCTTTTTTATGAGTATGTATAGTCATTAATGAAGCTGACTGTACAACAGGAGAGAATTTCATACAACAATAAGGTGACGTAATTTTTCAGGCAGTGGCACAAAAAATCGAGGATGTTGTAACAACAGGCACTATTTCCCAGAAAGTCCGTAAACATCACAATTATTAAGGAGTGATTTCGTACAGTGCAGTCTGACCCAACGATAAATTCAAGCACGAATTTTGAGGTGGTATGGCATGCAAATAGAGGTTGACTGGTGCATAATTTTTGTGAATGAGAAGTGTTGAGATAAGTTGATTTGACTGCTGTAAAGTTTTGAATTTGGCTGAAATAAAATTTCCTCCCTCTCTCAAACAAGTTTACCCATTATGGGTTTTGAGTGGGCAATTTGTCGAAAAATGTTGTGTTTCTAAATTTCATAGTGTGCAAGTATTATTAATTTTTTTCCTGCAAAAATGATGTTCATACTATGTTTCAAGGCTGAAATTTTATGTGAAATTTATAGCACTCATTTTAACTGGGTTAGGTATTAAATTCTTAATAAATTTGACTTGAAACCGGGTTGGGTTTGAACACCAAAAAGTTTCATTCCAACATTCATTTGTTGATGATGATGATGTTCTAGCATTCTCATGTTGATGGTGTTCCAACATTCATTTGTTGCAGATGGTGATGTTCCAACATTCTCATGTTGATGGTGTTCCAACATTCATTTGTCAATGATGATGATGTTCCGGCATTCTCATGCTAATAGTATTCCAACATTCATTTGATGCTGATGATGATGTGGATGATGTTCCAACATTTACTTGCTGATAGTGTGAATGATGTTCTAGCATTTATATGCATACGATGTTGTTCCACTATTTACATGCTGATGATGATGTTTCAGTATTTATATACTCATGATGTTGTAGATGATGTTATTTTAGTATTTACATATTGATGATGTTGTTGTTCCATTATTCACATAGTGATGAGATTGAAGGTGATGATGTTTCAATACTTACATACTAATCTAGGAGGATCTTTGAATGGGTCATTTTTCAAACTCAATAAAATATAGTGGAACCAACATCAATACATAGATCTTATCAAGACGTTTCCAACGACGTTCATTTCACTCTAAATAGACTTAGTAGAAAAATTATGATGTTCTGAACTTTCAGTTGAAGAACATTTTCTTGCGCAGACTAGGGAAAAAGGAGGCCACATGGCACCACTACAAGGGCGAAACGTGGCATGCGTACAAATGACATGGAACCCCCACATGGTGACACATGGCAGAGAATAATGACATGGAAAGTGAGTGGAGCTGACATTGCATTCAACTCGACTTACAGGTGGACCAATTCAAAGGTGACACATGGCCCAATTCGAGCATGACATGTGTCACCTTCGGAGAGGCCCAAATTGGTTGAATATACGAACAACCCGTTAGGGGGAATCGATCTCATGATATGCCACAAAAAGCTCCAACGTCCTAACCACTTGGACTACCGCAGTCCTTGGTATGGATAGCAGGGACCTTGTATTTAAATAAAATCCAACGGAGATTGGGCAAACTATAGAGGCGTGCCATCCCCACTAACTCATTAGGCAGGCTGGCCACACCCCCAAAGTTAGTAGATGACCAACGAACCACAAACGCACCAAACTGTAGTAGTCAAGGAGGTCATTGGGCTTTTGGAGGGGTGAATTTTCAACAATGTAGAAGTATAAAGTGTTTTATGTCATTCCTTACGTTCGAGCCTTATGAACGCAGTGGTGCAGTCCATTTTCTGATTTGAGCAGCCAATTTGCAGGTTACTCCCATAATTGAGGTATAAATCCATATTTTCCATGTACTTGATATTTTTACTGAGATTATAAACAAACGACCTCCCCATTGAAGAGCATGCCTGGAGGCGTAGTCTTAGTTGGACGAACTCTGTTATCAAGTGGTTCTTATGTGATTTTATGGTGCATGTCTCTTTTATATGTTTCTTCATTTTATATGCACATTTACACATTCATGCTCTTTTAATCAAGAAATCCAATGATAAGTATATGATCACAAAGATCATGATCACGTGGTATCATAACAGGGATTTGTGACTTTTTGGATTGTTGAGTGTGCATGTTAACCAGGGGAAAACTCAGGGAAGGAAAAGGTGAACTGGTATCTTACAATCCTGAGATTGGTCATGTACAATGGAAGAAGAAGATGACAAAAGAAGAGGTTCCCACAGAGCTTGTTCCATTAGGCCTTTTATCAGATGGTAGATCGAGTGGAGCAACTTTTTGCAGACTACTAGTACATGATAACAAAGAAGGACAAAAAGAATAAGAAGGAGAAAGAGGAGGATGAATGATCGGTGAATCAAGAAGATGGAGAAGGGCCTTCAGAGACTCCATCTCCCTTCTCTCGTTCGATTTTTCCTCCTCCTTATCCTCTCATAAGTCCAATTGTCATTTAAAAGGGGCTTCTAAGAAGCCATTGTTGAAGTTGAACATGAAGCTCAACTTGCCCATGTTCAATGGTGAGTGAAATGCAAAGAAGTTGAACAATTGGATCAAACAGATTGAAGTATACTGTCGAGTTGTGCAGATCAAGGAAGAAGAGGTAAAAGTACAGCTGACATCTCTTAGTTTGTTAGACACTTCTCTCGTTCGGTGGGAGAGAAAGATTCAGAAAGGGACTAAAGAAAATAGTAAGATCCTTTCATTTTGGTCTGCATTCACTTATACTTTATGAAAGCAATTTTATCCATTAGGATATATATATAAAGCCATGATGGAATGGCATAATTTAGATTGAATAATGGTTAGCATGTACAATGCTTTACATAATAATCTAGGAAGATAGTACTTGAATTAAACATTCCTTTAGACTCTTCTGAAACTCTCATGAAGTATGTTGGTGTTGGAGGAGCTAGTTGGTGAGCCAACTAGACTAGTTAACCAACTAATCAGAGATTAGGTCATGTCGATTGACTGAACCGACAAGTAGTTATTCCTAACTATTTTGTAAATAATATATATTATGTTGTTGAGCTAGATAAGAACTGGGTTCAGTTCTGTGTATGTATGGACCTCATGCGATTAACTAATATAATATGTTATTTTATCATTTGTTCTTGTCTCTTGTATATGTATGAATATATGTCTCTATATGTGTATTATTGGTAACCTTATGTGATATTGGTGATTACAACATTGGTTCCGTTGTCAGTAGTACATATACGGATGATATGACTATACGTAGATGATATCAGAGCAAGATATTAAGAATTGGTGGGAGCGTAAGATCACAAACTATCTGCAAAATTACGCGAGAAGAAACAGACTGACCATTGCTCAGGCAAAGGATAAATTCTTCACCGAAACACATGAAAATTTGTAGAATCAATACCCCAGCTATTGAAAAAAATATTAGATGAAGCTGAAAGCAACTAAAGATCAAGAATTGCTTCAGAAACTGATCCAAGGAGGACGAACAAACTTGTCGGAGTGGTTTGAGAAAATTGTAGACGAATTCTGTGAAGAACAAGCAGTAGAGGAGAGAGTTTCAGTTGAAAGTATTGAAAAAAAGATTCTATACCAACTTCACTGAGCAATTTCTTTGTTCACTACCGACCATGTTGTACAGATTTCTAATCGACAAAAGGGTGGGCCATATAGTCGAACCTCGTCCATTACTCATCGAACCGCCAGTAAACACTAACTGGGCGAAAAAGAAAAAAAGTGTGCGAAAAAATTATTGCCAAAAGGGAGTGGGAGTACTTCCTGAACAAATAGATAGAACTATCCAAGCTTATTTAAGCGTAGGGTAGGCTATGGGGGGGTAGCTGGCCATGTGTCGGGGCAGAGTAGAAGGATTCTAGTCTACCTAAGAAAATACCACCACCAGTACTGAAAAGTCGACCTAAGAAGGAAATTGAGCGGACGGTGACTCACAAAGGTACATCAGACCTACAAAAGATAGAAAGGGAGAAGAGGTAGAAAAGAAGGGAAGAGATACGAGAGAAAGCTATAGCACTCCAAAGAAGAATGGTTGTTAGGGTGATAGAGCATGAGGAAAATCCGTCGCAGACGGGTCATGACTAACAGGAGGAAGGCGTAGATGAAGAGGTGTCACCAATGGAAGAAGACTTGTGGATAGAGCAGTGAGAAGCTCTCCAACTGGAAACACCCCAGGAGGTAAAACCTCTGTCTCCGATAAATCCGAGTACCTGAATGTAGGCCATTGTCAAGGAGGACCTGAGACTAAGAGTTGGTGAGTTCGGTATATGGAGCCGACTAGATGACGAAGTAAATGATGACAATCATTTAGTGATCCGTCGACCGAAGGAAGGAAATTGGGTTACACTTCAGGCGTACCCATCCAACCGAAGCATCCATTTACTCTACCCCAAACATGAAGGAGTGTCCCCCTGCCAAACACAGCTTTAAAAAACATAGACCAGTTAGACTCACGAACATAACAATGTAGTTGGACATCGACAGAAGAAGTCGAAACTGACCGACAAGTTGTTGAAACTGAGCCGACAACCAAAATATCTGATGAAAAAGAAAGTTCCGTCGAGACTAGCTATGGACAGAGAGATACACAGAATAACCCACTACCCCCACCACCACCCCTCCACCACCACCTCCCAAAGGAGAAGCCGACACCGACATGGGGCACGATTCAACACACATCCCCCTCTATGAGGGCGAGGAAGATCCCAGGTGACATTGGTTCATCTGTGAGTCAACGTGGGAGGCCAATTTAGTTACAAATGAAGATAGACAAATGGTGTAGTTCACAGGTGCCCTACGAAAGAGAGCATTAACTTCGTACATGACCTATACCGAAAGGACACCTAACGCATCTAAAGCAGAGATCAAGCAACAGTTTCTATCCTTCTTCAAAACACCAGACGCGAAGCATCTGGGAGCGAAAATCGGGACTATGACAAAAACCGGGACTATGACAAAAAACGGGACCAACGAAAATCGAGACTATGACAAAAATCGGGAGCAGCGAAAACTGGGACTATGACAAAAACTGGGACCAGCGAAAACCGAGACTATGACAAAAACCGAGACTATGACAAAAGATGGAAATACCTCTTGAGCTAAATAGACTATGTTATTAATGAACAAATATTGATTCAATGGTTTCTTGCAGGGCTCTCCCAAAATATTCGACGGCATATAAGTCTGGAAACATTCAAAACATATGAAGAAGCATTAACAAAAGCTCTACAGGTTGAGATGGATGAGGACTACCCAACATACCCTGCTGTCGATGCACGAATTGAATAATAATTGGAGATCATGCAAAAATCCTTAAGAGAACTAAACCTCAAAGGTCAAGAGATCTGGTGCATGAAATTCTCTACAGCCGGCCATACTAAAGATAATTGTCGACAGGATGTAAGCCGACAAGACGTCTGTTTTGTTCAAACAAAATGTTTCTGCGATATCTGTTAGGAGCATAAGGACCATACGACGAAGGATTTCCCATATAACATGAATAATGACAAAGCTTCTTGGTGTGCGATTTGTGAAGTTAAGAGTCATGCAACAACCGACTGCCACTTGAACCTCAAAAATTGACAAAACTATCAGGCAGTCTACCAAACAAACGTAGTGGTGGCTCAGAATAATGACAATGTCCCAAGGAACAATGACCAGAACAAACCAAGCAATCGACAATATGAAGGCCGTAGATACGAGCACCAGTTCGACAACCGTTGTGGAGGATTTGGAGGTCGAGGACGATTCTCTGGAAATCGTGACAATCGACCACGACGACCAATTCAATGTTTTACATGCTATAAAGAAGGACACCGGTATGCGGACTGTCCATATAAAGACACAACTGACCTAAAATTTTGTACTAGTTGTGGTGTGGGTGACCACTCATTGGAATATTGTCCCACCATACTTGACAAAATTAATAAAAAGAAAAATGTTAATGTCTTGTCTTATGTTCAAAAAAGTGATATAGTTCGCACAAAGAATCTACACATAGTAACTAGACAAGGAACAAAAATTGGAGGTGACAATCCTATAATAAGCAAAGTTAAAGACAAAAATGAATATCCTAACCCTACAAAGCAAAAACAATTGTATAACGATGCATCAAACATGTTTCGAGAATTTACGAGACAAGAAGATGTCGACGACAATCGATAGAACACACTTTACGAACTATTGAACTTAATACATAAAGATAAGTCGGTGGCACAATTCATTGAGCGATTGTACAATATCAAGAACAAAAATGATACAGATAAACAAACTAAGAGTATATGTAGTCTAAATCAAAAGGATAAGAATGATGATGATCCACTTGTTGATCTTGAAATCAAAGGATACCACATTCGACAAGTCATTCTCGACTTTGGATCCCAAGTAAACATCATGACAAGGGATACATGGGAACAGTTGGGTAGGCCTTGACTGTATGAATTAGGCATATATTTAAAGTTAACCGACCAAGGACTAATAAAACCCATTGGGGTTTGGAGAAATGTCGACACAACAACAAAAGGCATTTCGATAAAAGTCGATTTCAAAATCATTGACCCTAAGGAAGGATCCAGTTCCTTTCCAGCCTTGGTAGGACGTCCATGGGGCAGAAAAATGAAGGCATCTATCTCATTGGATAAGGAAAGAATAAAATTAAAAGGGAACGGACAGAAAGTTATTGTCCCCATTTTTTCGTCACAAGGAGAACCCTGGAATGAACCTATAGATGAAGAAGTCGATGTTCGACAACTCTATCAAATTCAGAATGATGAAGATTATATTGAACCTAATAGTTATGGCGAAATTCATCTAGGAAACCAGGACTCAGTGGGATATAATTCGGATGCTGAATTATATGATTGGGAAATTGAAAACTACGAAACACAAGCAAGGGGTTGTTGGACTATTCAGGCTATCCAGAAGAAACCAACTCGTCAATGCTTCTCTATCTGTATTATTCCTAAAATATTTGAAAAACAAATAAGGGAATACCCCTCTTTGACACCAATAAATAGAGATAATAAACAAAATCTTCGGTATAAAGAGAGAGAATCACCAGTTCTCCACGTAGAACAAGTCTCTAAGAACCTAGGTGAACATGGCCGACTCCAAATCCTGGTAGAAACGTTTACAGGACAAGTTGCTTGATGGCGGGACACCCATTAGTCGAGACTACAAATGTGGACAACAACTTTGACTTTCTTCATAGAAAGGTTTGGATGTAGGAAGCTAACTAAAAAGGCACAAATACTTGTCTTCACACAGGGACAAGATATAGAAAACCACATAAGAACATGTGAAAAAGAAAGGAGAAGACTGGGTTATAAAGAAGACCGTAGATGGCTACACCTATTTCCCTCGACATTGGACGATCTACTAAACAAATGGTATAAAATGGAAGAAGCACGAGGTGAAACATTCCTATGGAATGAACATAGAGAAAAATTTATTAAGGACTTTAACTTTATACCAAAGGACGAAAAATTAGTCGAGGCTATGAAATAAATAAAAACATTTATACAGCCGACTACTAACAAATCAACACAGAATAGTCGACCGAATGCAGCATGCCATAATATTCGATCAAACAAAATACCACAGTCTATGAGACTCCAATTAGAAAATGAACATACATATGGCAAAAGCTTTCAGTGGAAATCTAATCACCCGGAAACGGTCAAACCAATGAGAACAATATACAAAATCGAATCAACCGACAAAGACGAGACCGACCAGAAGATGGCAACAGACTTTCCAACGACATTTTCATAGTTCAAAAAGGCAGTCGATAGATTAATGAAAGCAAGGCGCCAAAATGGATGGACGCAAAAGTTAAAACCATATAAATTGACATATCTAATGATAACATACCAAAAATGGCAAAAATCGACGATTATTGGAGTGAAGAGCAAACAACAAAAATTGTTGACTTATTAAAAGAATTTCAAGATGTCTTTGCTTGAGACTACAAAGACCTAAAAGGGTTAGTAAAAAGAAAAGGGCGAGATGAAGATCAACATCAAACTTGAAGCCAGACCTATCAAGAAAAGACCCTACAAGTTGGCTCACAAATATAAGGAAATAATAAAAAAGGAGATCGACAATATGCTCACAACTAGAATTATTTACCCCATCGACCAGTCGGAATGGGCAAGCACAATGGTGGTCCAACCGAAAAAGCACGACTCGACAAAGTTAAGAATTTGTGTCGACTTCCGAGAGTTAAATAAGGTCACTCTAACAGATCCATTTCCGACTCCATATGCCGACGAAATCCTAAATGAAGTTGCAGGTCACAAATGTTACTCATTCACAGATGGATTTTCAGGGTATAATCAAGTACCAATAGCCAAAGAGGACCAGAAAAAGACTACAGTTGTCTATGAATTTGGATCATTTTCTTACAGAGTGATGCCATTTGGTCTCAAGAATGCACTTGCAGTGTTTTCAAGAATAGTTCTCAAAACATTTCAAGAATACATTTATAAAACGATGGCAGTATACCTTGATGATTGGACGATCTATTCCATGCTGAAAGACCATTGTAAATGGTTAAGGCTTATGTTGGAACAATTTTGACAAATTCAATTATCTCTCAATAAAAAAAAAGTATCTTCTTAACCCCTATAGGAATCTTACTAGGGCACATTGTCTGTAAGGAAGGCATCAAAGTTGACTTTGCAAAAATAAAAATAATCCTCGACTTAAAAACACCAGTGAATCCAAAACAGGTCAGAGTATTGTTAGTCCATACAGGATATTATAGAAAATTCATTCGACACTACGCATATATGACATACCCACTGGAAGAACTATTAAGAGAAGATCAGGAGTTGGACTGGACAGAAGAATGTGATACATCATTCAACACATTAAAAAGAGAATTAGTCGAATCACCCATTCTTAGATTCCCAAATTGGTTGATCAAATTCCACTTACATATTGATGCTTCAGGCCTAGAAATAGGTGTGATTTTGACACAACCTGGTGAAGATAGAATGGACTATCCAATCATATACATCAACAAAAAATTAAATAAGGCATAACACAACTACTGAACAACAGAAAGGGAGGCACTAGGGATGGTTTTTGCACTCCAAAAGTATCTACACTACCTATTGGATAACCCTTTCATATTCTACACTGACCATCAAGCACTTAAATATTTGGTAAACAAGCCTCTACACCATGGAAGAATCTACCGATGGCTATTACTGTTCCAAGAATTCGCATTCGAAGTCGTCGTTCGACCAGGAAGACTAAATGTTGGGCCCAACCACTTGTCGAGAATCGACATGGGGGAGGAACCAACATGAGTTGAAGATGACCTGTCAGATGCACACCTATTCTGAATAGAAGTTGTTGCTGCAAAATTAGAGGAAATAGCACAATTTCAAGAGAATGGACAAGCAATTGAAGGCATGAACACTAAGAAGAAACAAATTTTAGCCATGAAAGCTGCACCATATAGTCTAATCAATGGATTTTGTACAAAATGGGTTTGGAATAAGTACTCCGTCGATGTGTTTTAGAGCACAAATGAGAAAACATTATGTATGAAGCACACCATGGACCAGCAGGCGGACACTTTTAGTGGGATACAACTACCAAGAAAATTCAACAATCAGGACTGTGGTGGTCAAAAATTTACAAAGACTATAAGAAGTTTGTTAGCAAATGTGATTGCTGCCAACGTCTAGGTCGACCTTTACCTAGCACAGAGATGCCCTTGATAGCCATAAACTCAAGCTTAACATTAGAAATCTAGGATATCGACTTTATAGGTCCGTTTCCAATACCAACAAAAAGAACAGGTGCAAGGTACATCATAACAATAGTAGAATATGTAACTAAATGGGCAGAAGAAGAACCTGTCGAAACCTTCTCTAGTGAGGTAGCTGCGAAATTCATTTATGAAAATATCATTATTAGGTTTGGATACCCACTAACCCTAATCAGTGACTAAGGTTCACACTTCATCAATAAAACCATTGCTGCACTAACATAACAGTTCAAAATCGAGCGCCATCGAAGCACAACCTATCACCCTTAGTCGAATGGGGCGATAGAGGCATTCAACAAAGCACTAACAAAAATCTGCAACGTCGACAAAGATGACTGGGGTGAGAAAATTTCTCCAGTATTATTGGCATACAGAACAACATATAAATGATCGACAGACCAAACACCTTATCAATTAGTCTATGGCCAAGAAGCAGTCATCCCTTTACACTTCTAACAACAGACACCAGTAATAACCGACATCTTACACATCAATGTTGATGAAGCAAGGAAGGACCGACTAATGCAATTAGCAAAACTAGAAGAGCATCGACTAATTGTTGTACACCACCACAAAATTCAGAAACAACGACATAAGGCTTGGCACGATCGAAACATTAAAAAAAAAACTTGTCGGTCGGAAATCTTGCACTACTGTATTACAGTCGGGTGAAAGGGAAACCAAAAAAAATCCACACAGAGTGGATGGGACCCTATATTGTCGAAGAAATCAATGCCAATGGTTCAGTCCGACTGAGAAAATTACAGGGCACAGTATTTCAGAAACTGGTAAACGGTGCCTGACTAAAACGATACCAAAATTGAAAAAAATTGAAAAAAAAATGGTTTTATAACTGTTAAACTATAAAAAATAGCAAAATAAAAACCTAAAATCCAAATGAATCAAAGAAAACCAAAATGACAGGAAATTGCGACAGACATAGTAGACCACCATCTGACAATAATCAACATTTTCACCATCGACATACCGCATATCGACCATATCATCAACATCAACAAGAGGATCAACATGTCAAATCAACCCATCATGACTACAATCAAAGGGAGCACCAAAACCAAAACTCATTAAAAGAGCCTTCAATATAGCGTCCTTTACCATCAAATCCACCATTAATAGCACCATCGACAAGATCGTTGTCTACTCCACCTATAAATACTACGTTGGATGAAGACTTCATACCATTTTACCAAGAGCTAGAGCGATAGAATTACCAGACCTCCATGAGCGAATTAACTACGAAGAAAGCCGAACCAGAAACTAACGAAATGGCCCCAAAACAAACCAGAGACATGACAACCAAAGCAAAAGAGTTGGAGTTTGCTGTCAGCCTACTAGTGAAACAGCTGCAAAACATAAAAAATGCGAAAGTACAGGAAGTTTCATGGGCGCGTCACTGGGTAGAAATCAAAAAATGGGCTTACAGGGGGAACTCAAGAATGACAGAGGAAGGGAACAAAATCAACCAAAGCACCATTTTGAACTACATGAATGCGCCCCTCATTGCAAGTTTTGGAGGGACAAAAGAAAATATCACCAAATTCATCATCATCCGATACCACAATGGGAAGCTCTACTTTGATAGACCAATGGAAATATTAGCCGAAACCATCTACAAACTTACTGGGCTTTCAAACAAAGGCGATCATGTTCCTTTAGGTATCAAAGAAGGGTTGGTCGAAAGACTAACAGGGACACTAACTGGGAAAAACTCAAAAGGGTTAATTATCGGACAAATTAAAGCCAATACACCTAAAATAGTAGCCAAAATCATATCCGTAGGCCTGACTGTCACAGGACGAGGTTTTTATTTGAAACTCAACATGCTGGAAGTTGTCAACTGCTTAGCAGAATCGGGGAAAGTATACTGTTGGGATCAATACATGGCCAACATGCTCAAGTCTATCTATGAAAAGTGCCAGGAATCAGGGGCAATAATCAGATTCCCATCACTATTAATATGGATAGCTATGTATCACCTATGTCTAGTCGGCCATAAAGATTTCCTAGAGCCGACTAGGTTTCACATGTGGCGTTTCAAGCCTTTCTCAATGGATGGAAGTCCACAGGAACAAGAAGAAGGCAAAGTGTTCTTATAACACTGGTTTCAAAATCTTAAAATTCAAACAGCTAGATGGAGGGTGCCTCAAAACATCTGAAGATGTCTGCCCCCTACAACACATATCCAGTTGGAACTCGACCACACTGTAGTATGGCATGCGCAAGGTTCCACAACAAAAGCAAAGCCACTCGACTATTATCCAACGACCGAAGAGATTTTTTCAGAACTGGCTAGACAGACCAAAACAAAAATACCTATACCAGAGGCTGCAAAAGAGATTAACCACTCCATTGTCGAACCTTTGACCGACCAGGAGAAGGAAGAAGACAATGAAGTTCACCTTCATATTAGTACCTTCACTTCGAAATATAGCCCAACAATGGAGCAGAAACCCCTTCAAATTGAAAATACACCGACAGAACAAGACGCCATGGTACCGACATAACAAGACGCCATGGTCCCAACTCAACAGCAACAAGAGGAAGAAATAGAGACAGAGAAACCATAATATTAGCTGACGAAGAAAAACATTTGACAAATAGCTTACAAAAATTGCCAAGTCTTGGAAACAACTAGAGAGTATAACAAAAGGAAAACGGAAGAACAAGCTTATCCTCCAAGACATCTCAGAGGATGAGGACGAAGTACATGCTAGGGAAACTGACGTATTGATAAACATTGCCAAAAACAAAGTCTCTGTCGAAGAACAGTTCAAATGGTTTGTTGAAGAAGAGACAAGGAAAGCCAAAGCTAAAAAGGTAAAACTTACAAACCCTCCTACAATCGAAGCCATTGATTCAGTTTCAACTCCCCCAGCCCCCTCTCCAACCCAAATAATACAAGAAAATATGCCAATGTCGACCAACATCAATCCTGCTGACTTGTGCAAAAGTGCAATGTCGAAAACACTTAAGGAGAGAATGGATAAAGATGTCGACCTACAACAGTTCATCAATAAGCTACTTGACATGTTTCTCAAAGCTTAGCAAATCACCACCACTCATAAACTCATAGAGTCGAGCTCTTCCCGACAGAGCCTCCCCTTACAAACCACCCAAGCGTCACCATTGCCAAAAGTTGTGGGATTCATTCAATCAACATTTATTAGAAATACCGACAAGTCATCCCAAGTTGTCGTAGGATGAACTTCATCTTTCACACAAATCTTCACACTAGCTAATGAACCAATCAAAGACCTAGAGGACGATGATCAGGGTGATGCACTAGAAATCGACCAATCCATCGACAACCTCTTTGACTCTATTGAATATGATGACCCTACTGACCCACAACCAGAATTCGAAGATCCTATATTGACAGAAGGCATTCCAACCACTCCAGTGACCCCAGACCACTCACCATCCCCATCACCACCACCAACTTCAGAACCTTTGTTGAACCCAGAACCACCATCGCCACCACAAGCACCAGAGTCGCCTCATAATACAGAACCACAACCCTCACCACCATTCGAAGCACAAATAAACACAAGTCCCACCCATGTAAATCATCAAGCTAACCTTGCCACAACAGAAGTCCAGTCGACGGAGAACCCACCAACTAAAGATCACCAAACACAGCAGCAGCAACCAACATCAATACTGTTAGGATCAGTAGTGGTCCATCATTCCAAACATAAGAGAAAAAGAAAATAAAAGAAGAAAAAATAACAACAGCAGACACAACAGGCACCAATGGTTATCCACCTTCATCAACTAGGGTTGACTACTGCAGTCGACACACCAAAACTTAGAGATGGAGAACTGGGCCAGCTATTGGGAGAACTCACTAAGGAAGCTACAACGAGAAATCAAAGCAGAAAAGAACAGATATACAAACTTAAAGAAGAACAAGTTGAATTCTTGACCAAATGCAGGAATTTGACTCATACAGTTTTACGAGAAGCAAACGAGACCGACACTAACAAACCACTAGAGAGAGCTTACCAACTGCTGGAAAGTATCGTGTCGAACCTTCAAGCACAACTACAGGCCAATAAAGAAGGGAAAAAAGAAGAAACATTTGTATTATTAAGACATCAGTACACAACATTTTCAAAAGCACACAAGGTACTGCAAGAACATCTGGAGGAGTCAGCTACTACAAAATAAGTATTGTGCAGCTGGTACACCCACTATGGCTGGGTATTTCAGTAGGCTCGAGAAACTAGAGAACACATCAGAAAACTAGAAAATCAACAGGGTCTTGAAGAAGCAATGAGGAGCACAATACACGATCATATTGTATTGGAAATAGCAAAGCTAGAGAAGCTAGATAAACAAGCTCATCAGTGGGTGAACCAAGCTCTTCCCAGCATCGACAAACTGGACACAATCTGTCCACAAATGAAAAGGATGATGGACACAGCAAATGAAAAATCCCAATTTACGGGGCCCGACATGAATAATATCATAGATCTTTCAATTCAGGAGAAAATGTCGACCTTGTCCAGCATTACAACCTTGACCATAGACATCCAGAGAGCTCTCCGCAGTTGGGCAGAATTTCAACACCAATTGGCCATTACAGCAGAAACCATAGTTGAAGTATGTGTACATAAAAGACCATCTATTAGACTGCACATCCCATGAAGACAGAACAAAGGGAAGAAAGCTACTCCAGACAGAGTTTTGTTACCTCCCCTGTTTCTTCAAGAGAAGAAAGATTTTGTTCCTGGGGGAGATGTTGGAGGAGCTAGTCGGTGAGCCTACTAGACTAGTTAACCAACTAATCGGAGATTAGGTCAGCTCCAAAGGTCGTGTCGGTTGACTGAATGGACAAGTAGTTATTCCTAACTGTTTTGTAAATCATATATATTAGGCTGTTGAGCTAGATAAGAACTGGGTTTAGTTCTGTGTATGTATGGACCCTCATGTGATTAACTAATATAATATGTTATTATATTAGTTGTTCTTGTCTCTTATATTTGTATGAATATATGTCTCTATATGTGTATTATTGGTAACCTTATGTGATCTGTGTGATTACAACACACTTCCCAATTACATTCGTCATACTTTGTTGTTATTGAATCCTACTAATCTGGATTAGGCTAGTGTGCAAGCTACTCATAATTAAAGTAGGGGAAAGCATGTGCAAGAATATCATACGAAGAAGAACCAAAAGTTTCAGAAAAACAAGTTCAAAGGAAGAGATAAGGAAAATAAGACAACTACAATGAAGAAAGAGGGATAGAAGCTCCATTGCAAATTGTGACAAAGATGGGCACGACCAAGATCATTGCTGGAAATTACATCCTAATATTAGGCCTAAAAAGTATGGAGACAAAGGAAAGAAGAATATCATTGCAATAATGCAACATGACTTGGGATTTGACTCAGGAGATGAAACACATATTGTAGTTGTTGGTGTACAAGGTAACACTTCCCTTCATATTGGAATAAGCTCTTTTAATGCATCTCATGATTATGACAAAAGAAGAAGTGAGTTGTTTCATATAAGAGTTGTTGCAAAACATGCAAAGATTGAAATTCTTTTTGATTTGGGTTCTCAAGTGAACTTAATTTTTGAATAAGTTGTTAAGAAGTTGGGTTTAGAGACCAAATCTCATCCCAAGCCCTATCTTCTTGGTTGGGTGTGTGATAATTCCAAACTTAATGTCACCAAGCAGTGTAGGGTCAAATTTTCTATTGCATCAAAGTTGATTGATGAGGTTGAAATGGATATTGTACCTCTTGACATGTATGGTATAGTTTTGAGAATCCCTTACCTTCACGATCGAAAAACAGTCTTCTTTAGGCATGAGAATAAGTACCATATCACAAAGGATGGTGTAGAATATGTTGTAAGAGCTCACAAAATGAAGGTTAACTCTACTCTTGTTAGTGTAGGACAAATGAAGAGACTCATTAATACTAATAAGAGATGTATTCTTATGGTTATGAGAGAAAAATATGTTGAGACATCTGATGCTTTCCAAGGTTGCAATCCTTCCCACAAAAATGATATGATTGATATTGTTGCTAACTATGATGGGATATTTCAGGAACCAAGTGGCTTGCCTCCCAAGAGGGAGTTTCAACATGAGATTCATCTTCAACAATATGCCCCTCTTCCAAATGTGGGCATATATAGGATGCAAGCTATGAAAATGGATGATATTAAAAAGTAGGTACACGACTTGTTAGACCAAGGAGTTATCAGGCCTAACTAATCCAGACGTGGTTCTCCTATTGTGTTAGTGTTGAAGAAAGATGGAACATGGAGGATGTGCATGGATTATCGGTCTCTCAACAAGATCACGGTGAAAAATTAGTATCCTCTTCCTTGCATAGGATTTACTTGATCAGTTAAAAGATGATGTTTGTTTCACTAAGTTGGATTTGCGTAGTGGTTACCATTAGATCAGAATTACGGAAGGAGATGTGTGGAAAACTACTTTCAAAACAAGCAAGGTATTTTTGAATGGTTGGTGATGCCTTTTGGACTTTGTAATGCTCCATCTACTTTTATGCGTGTGATGAATGATGTATTCATGCCATTTATATATGACTTTGTGATTGTATACTTAGATGATATTCTTGTATTTAGCAAATCTTGGTAAGAACATGTAATGCATGTATGATTGGTTTGGATACTTTGGAAAAGGAGAAGTTGTATGTAAAATTGTCAAAGTGTGAATTTGGCAAAACTTCTTTAGTGTACTTGGGTCATATTGTAGGAGGAGGATAATTGAAAATTGATCCTTCCAAATTTGATGTAATTGTAAATTGGCTTAAGCCTACTCTGCAACAGAAGTAAGAAGCTTCTTGGGAGCTGTTCAGTATTGGAGAAAGTTCATATCCAACTTCTCTTCCATTTCATCTCCTTCGCATGCCTTAACCAGTGTGAAGAAAGCCTTCCAATGGGGAGGTAAAGAGCATAACTATTTTGATACATTGAAAGGAAAGATTAGCACCGCACCAATGCTTACTTTGCCTGACCTTCAACAACCATTTGAGATTGAGACTGATGCCATTAATTATGCCATGAACACCGCAAGCCTATTTTTTACCATTCAATTTTTTTTTCACAAGTCGTGTCCAATTACCCCACATATGACAAAGATTTGTATGCTTTGGTTCAAAGTGTTAAGAAATGGAAACACTATTTGATGGGAAAGGAGACTATCATTCTTACATATGACCAACCTTTACAATACCTCTAGTCACAAACCAAGATGCAAAAATCTAGTCACTACAGGTGGATGGGGTTCCTCTAACAATTTCATTTGGTAATCAAGTACAAGAAAGGCTCAAGCAATAAAGTAGCATATATACTTTATAGACCTCCTATTGTTACATCCCTTGTCTTGCAAAATGCTTCTCTTTCTCATGCTAGTTATGTTGAACAATATGCTTGTGATGAATATTTTAAAGATGTTTATGAGAAGCTAACCCATGGTGGACAGGTAGATGAATATCACTTGCAAGATAAGTTACTCTACCATCTTGGAAAGCTATGTATTCCTGCCAGTGAGAGGGCTCATGTAATCCGAGAAGCACATACTTCTCTTGTATCTGGGCATTTTGGGGTAGGAAAAACTTTGGTCATTTGCAAAGGTTTGTGTATTCGCCTCAAATGAAAGAAATTGTAACCAAATATGTAAAGGGGTGTGTGACGTGCTCTACTTGTAAACCCACTAATAGAAAATTGCGGTTGTACTCACCACTTCCTGTTCCATCTCATCCTTGGGAGAACATCTCCATGTTTTTTGTAGGGCGTTTTCCTATGTCTAAAAGGGGTCATGATTGCATGTGGTAGTGGATAGGTTCAGCAAGATGTGTGTCTTGATTCCATGCAAAAAACAAATCAATGTTGAGCAAACTGCTCATTTGTTCTTTTAGCATGTATGGGTCCCTTTTGGACTACCCACTTCAATCATCTTGGATATGGATTCTCGATTCCTTGGTGAATTTTGGACTTGTTTGTGGAGAATGATGGATACCAAGCCGAAGAGGAGTACTGATTTCCATCCACATACCGGCAGACATACTAAGGTGGTAAACAAAACCATGTTTCATTTACTTCGAGATTACTGCACAAGCATCCTTAGTTGTGGGATGATTATATTTTGTACATTCAACATGCCTACAACCGAGCCTTGCAATTTTCCATTGAGAGTTCTCCATTTGAAACATGCTTTGGGTATTTGCCAAAAACTCCATTGGACTTGACATACAGGAAATATATTGATTCAAGTGTTTCACGAGATGAAGATAAGGCCCACAAGCTCATTTAGAGAATTTCGTGGGTACACCAAGCAATACAAGAGAAAATGGAGAAGAGTCAAGCATAGTATAAGGATCGACATGACAAGCATCGAGTTGATCACTAGTTTCAAGTTGGGGATCAAGTGTGGTTGCACATCAGTAAAGATAGATTGAAAGGTGAAGGCAAGAAGCTCAATCCCATCATATATGGTCCCATCACTACCTTGGAGAAGATTGGCACCAATGCCTTTTGCTTAGATATACAATCTTACATGCAAATTTATTTAGTTGTAAATGTGGAGAACTTGAAACTTTATGAGCCTCCAATGATTATGGATCCAAGGGAGAATGTTTCCGTTCCAACAATGGATGAATATGCAATTGAATACTTGGACAAGCTTAAAGAAGATGTCATCCTGGATAAAAGAAAAAGGACTTCAAGAAGGGGTGATGTGAAGTATATTCAAGTTGGTGTGAAAGGAACTCATCCAAGTAAATCATGGTGGATCGAGAAGGGAAAAGCGATGAAGCAATTCCCTCACTTGACTATTGATTGATGATGCTTTTGGAGGTCAAAAACCTTCTAATGGGGAGGTGTGATCCACAAGGATATCTGAATGGGTCATTTCTCAATCTCAACAAAATATAGTGGAACTAGCATCAAGACGCAGAGCTCGTCAAGCTGATTCCAATGGCATTTGTTTCACTCAAAATGGACTCAATATGGATATGTTATGATGTTCTGAAATTTTGGCTAAACAACATTTTTCTTGCGTAGACTTGGGCAAAAAGGAGGCCACATGGAACCATTGCTAGGGTGACACGTGGCATGCATATAGATGATGTGTAACCCCATAGGGTGACACATGGTAGAGAGTGTTGACATGGCTAACATAGCATCTGACGTGGCATATGACTCGGCTTACAGGTGGACCAATTTGAAGGCGACACATGGCTCAATTCGGGTGTGACATGTGTCACCACCGGAGAGGCCAAAATTGGTTGAATATTCGAATGACCCACAAAGGGAATCAATCTTATGACCTGCCACAAAGAACTCCAACGTCTTAACCACTTGGGATACCACAATCCTTGGGATGGATAGTGGGGACATTGTATTTAAAGAAATTCGGCAGAGATTGGGCCAAATATAGGGGCGTGGTAGCACTGCCAACTAGACAGGTGGGATGACCACACCACCAAAGTTAGCAGACGACCAACAAACCACAAACACGTCAAATAAAAATGCACCAAAGTGGGAACCCATGGGATTTGACCCTAGGCCTCTTGATTAACAACTGCAACAATACATGGAGCCATAGGGGCGGGTGTTAGTAAGACCTCGACCCCATTGTATTTAAGCCCAATTTTTACCCATGTTGAGGGGGGACAAGAGAACCAAGCACCTGCCAATGGGATGCCATGGGAATGTGGACCAAGGCCACCATTTGCACATAGATTGAGGACCATATGTCTATATGGATCAATACACCTATACAGTCGTATGGACTACCACACGACAATGAAGGAGGCCATTGGGATTTTGGAGGGTGAATTTTTAACAACACAAAGGTATAGAGTTTTTTGTGTCATTCCTCATCGTCCGAGCCTTCTGAAAGCAGTCGTGCAATCCATTTTCTAATTTGAGTAGTCGATTTGTAGGTTACTCCCATAAATGAGCTATAAAGCCATATTTTCCATGTACTTGATATTTTTGCTGAGATTATAAACAAATGGTCTCACCATTGAAGAGTAGGCCTAGAGATGTAGTCCTAGTGAGATGAACTCCGTTATCAAGTGGTCCTTGTGTGATTTTATGGTGCATGTCTCTTTTATATGTTTCTTACTTTTATATGCACATTTACACATTCATGTTACTTTAATAAAATAGTCCAATGATAAGTATATGGTTATAAAGATCCTGATCACATATTGACGATGATGATGTTATGTGATGACGTTCCCTAATGATGATGATGTTCTGTGATGATGTTTCATGTTGATGTTCCACGATGATGATGTTCCTTGATGATGTTCTACGATGATGATGTTTCGTCATGATGATGTTCCACGATGATGATGTTCCATGATGACGATGTTCCACGATGATGTTGTTCCGTGATGATGATGTTCCACAATGATGATGGTGATGTCGATGTTCCAAAAACATGATGTTGTTGTTGTTTCAAAACTTCCTATGACATATACTCACCAATTAGTTGTACAGTTGTTGTTGTTGCTGTTGCTGATGTTGTAGAATACTGGATATCCACAGTCGAAGAATGAAGGTCTCCATTAGCTTCAAAGGTATTTAGTTGACAAAGAACTCACAGAGAGCTTTCTAACACAACTTGAACGGGGTCAAATGGACTTTGCATGTGGGAGAAATTCCAGGTTGAAGTTACGACCAGAAAGGAGGTTTTTTTCAAAAAAGTTCATAAAGCGTTTCATTCGAAATTCAATGAACAAACTATGTAAAAGGGAATTAGATGTTGATTCTCACATAAATTCTCATTTAATTAGTTAAAAGGAAATTAAAAACAGGTGTGAGAATCCACCTCATCATTTGGTTTCCTAGTCCTAAGGGGTGTTGAGATTTTCATGGAGGAAGATGAGACTTTTCCTACACATGCCCCCTTAAGGTGTCTCTTGAACATAATTTAGGGGATAATGGGAGATATTTCCTCCTTAATATGTGTGATAAGTAATCATTCAAATAAAGGCTATAAAATCCTCTCATTTGGAGAAGGAAGTAATATTTTGAGAGAGTTTTCTAGTAATCTTTGTATGAGAGATTTCATCCCAAGATGGGATAAGTAGTTCAGTTCATGTGAGAGCCTTAGTTCTTCCCGGTGAGAAAGAGAGGGCATCCCACAATGAGAATGCGCCACTTGAAGTGAAGATCATGCAATTGTATGCATGAAAGCCATGTATCCTTTAAGGAGATAATAAAGTGACTTGAAGTTACAAAGAGTCTGAAGATGTAGTGAGGGGGTCTGGCGAACTCCATTATCAATTCTGGTTTGCATATATTTTACATGTGCTTGTTTGCAAATCATTAATTTATTTAGATACAAAATGATTTCTGCGCTAATTTCTTTATTTCCAGAAATTGAGAATTTGATTAAGAATTTGTTAATGAAAGGAAAGCGAGTTTATCCATTTTCAGATCACCTTCCTTGTTAAGAGGGAGTGTTAAATAAATGTAACTTCAGAAGTTATTCTATTGTACCTTTTATTATATTATTATTATTCCTCCTTTTGGAGATGTTATTCCTTCGTTCATAGATGTCATTGATGTACTTGGTCATGTAAAAGTATTGAGGTAAAAACTCTGTTGTAAGTCGGGTCAATAGTACCCACAAAAGTATTATTTAAATGTTGTCGTGAGTCTCCCAAGGCAGGTAGACCCTGGTTGAGAAGAGAAGTCTGCCCTGTTGGGTTATTAGACTACTCAACTAATGAGTATCAATAGGTGAGGCGCCTCCCTCATTTGTACACACTTCACACTCAAGCAAGTGCTCTAGAGAGGGAGTGAAGAGGTATGCGGGAGAGAAGAAGTTGTTGATCTTGTTCTTGGGGTCTTACACTGTACTTGGTCGAATTCTATATTGAGGAAGTTTTGCTTGGCTTTCTCCCCCACAAGAGTTTCCCAAGATAAATCTCTGTGTTCTTTTTTGTTGTTGTGATTGTCTTTCATTTAGTGATCCTATTGCATATGGTTATGGTGTTATGATGATAAATGTTTTAGATCTTGTATAACCATTAAAATTCTAACACCACAAAGGATGTGTGTTGGTGAAGCAAGTGGGATATAAGTCCCTCGTTTATAGATCACACATACCTCAAAGGATTTTGTCCCTCATTTATAGATCATTTGCATCTCAAAGGATTTTATCTATATCAACATTTGATAGATCTAGGATTAATATATCTAAATTGGTTTAGTCATGTCAAAGTTGAGATGCATTGTGGGTTGTGGATCCTAAAAATTCTACGCGATAATAGTAGTAGTAGATAAGGATTGAAAATATTGGACAAAAATGTCAAAACCAAGGGAGAAATGGGTACATGTGAAGGTTGATGCATGATGATGTTGAGAGAGGTAGTGACCTAAGAGGGTGATTTTTGTTTTTGTTTTTGAGTTCATTTTCATACTTTCTATGTGTCGATATTCTAACTTCTCCTTCTTTCTTGCCCAAATTTTCAAAAGGGAGTTAAAATTTAACAACAAATATCAATGATTGGAGCATTGAACTTTTACAAGTAAACACAAACACATGAATTAGTGAGAATGCTAGAGGCATTATGCATATTGATTTAGGGAATGACAACCACATATTGTATATCTATACAGATTACAATTTAGTTCCTATGAGGGGAAACCCATAAAATGTGGCATGCCTAAAAGGGGAAAATGATAGAAAACTTGTTATGCAACCCATGAACACACTTATAAAGGGAAAATGATGTGCAACTTGTTACCCAACCTATGAAATTTACATGTTGGCAACTTGTCCCATATAATCTTGGAGGGTCTCCTGGTCAAAACCATTAGTAAATAACGTTAATTTTTAACATGACTAAGTAGTTTTATACATGCAATTACAATTTACATACTTTGTATCAATATTGTATAATAGACACTCAATTCACTCCATTTATAATGATGACATTTTTCATAACAATGCAAAGTTTCACCCCTTCCACTCATGTTTAAAAAAATCTAATAATATAAGTAATCTTAAAATGAACCAAAATTTTTAGAAATAAAATTTCATAGGTAAATTTCCTATCAATAATATGGAATTGTAACTTTTAATAAAATAAAATTATATGGAATTTTAACTTTTAATAAAGTTTATATTATTTTTTAGTATTTTTTATTTAAAAAACTAAAAAACAAATAAATATCCCTTATTCTAGATCTTGTATTTTTTTTTATTTAAAAAACTAAAAAACAAATAAATATCCCTTATTCTAGAGATCTTGTAGACAATATTATCAATATTCAAATATTTGTGTTCTCTTTTGAATACATATAATTTATCTTATTTTAAAAAATACTTTTATTTTTTAACAATTCTTATAAAGATATTCCTTATTTCACATATTATAAACATCATTTTCAATATTAAAAAATTTTGTGTTTTTTTCAATATATAATTTATTTCACATTAAAAAAACTTTTGTTTTTTAACAATTCATGCACATTACATTACATATACTTAACCAAAAAAACATATCACAATCAACCATTGTTACATAATAAAGATCTACATGATTCAAACTTAAGTACACTCAAAATACATGCATGATATTGCCGTTGCCGTTCCATTACTCTAATTGAAAATTTTAAAACAATTATCACATTATGTCTAATGCTCCAAGCAAATATTTATTATCATTATTTTTTTTCGAACTAAAAATCCCCTCTACTCCGGAGAAGTATATATATTAAAAATACCAACCCCTCTAAGCATGTATATATATTAAAAATGTTTTTTTTTTCAACTAAGAATCCCCTCCCCTCTAAGCGCGTATATATATATATATTAACCCCTCTAAGCATGCATAAATATTAAAAATATCATAGTCCCTCTAACAATGTATATCGTAAGCATTTATATATATTAAAAATGTCAAGGTTTATTGAGTTTTTGGACTTTGCCTTTATCATTACTCAATTGAAAATTTTAAAACAGATGTCACATGGCGCCCATAAAATCGTAACCTTGTTTTGATTCCAAATTTAGAGCTCCTAGGAATATTTGTATTAAAGATGACAGGGTTTAGTGCACTAACAGCTCGAAGTTGACGGTGGAGTCCCAAGAATGGTGCCTTAGAAAGCGAAGCGGGCCATGTGAGAGCATCAATTATTTAAAAAAGATAAGGAACAGCCCACTTCCGTTGGACTTTACTGTTGTAATTACTGTTGTTTTTTCTTATAAACGCATACTCATATCAACGGTTCCGATAATTTTATTTTCAAAATCGTGCTGTGTTATCCTCCCATTGGTCATTATCTCAATTTCGAGAATTATGCCAGATTCGAAAACACAAATGGCTGGGTTTTGACAGCAGAAGCGGAATATTAATGGTGAACAAAATCCCAAACACAGGCAATTGGAAAATCCCACTGTATTTTTCTGAAAATTGGAAGCCAGAGATGAAAGCATTGGAAGATGTATAGCCATGGTCGTTTCAGAAACAGGTACAATAGATGGGCATGGCGCGAGAGTCGAACCCACACCCTCGCAGTCCTAGTTCTGTCCCTCGCTATCGCAACAATCGCATGGTTTTCTCTGGTTTTCTCATCGGGCAGAACCCAGCGTTCCTGTTGGGTACATCTCCTGCAAGAATGGCAAGGGAGCCCTCTTTCCTTTCCCTGGCAGCCTCTCCACAACCTTCCTCCCCAAACAAAAACAGATCAGGATCGGTTCCTTTTGGCAGCCAATGTGACCGAGGGCTTAAACCTCAACCACATTCTCTTCGGCATAGCCGGATCGGCTCGCCTCTGGCCTAAGCGCAAAGAATTCGTGAAGCTCTGGTGGAATTCCGACCTAATGCGGGGTTTCGTTTGGTTGGACGAAGATCCCGGGATCGCCGTTCCCTCGGAGGCGTTGCCGCCCATCAAATTATCCGACGACACCTCTCGCTTCTCCTACACGAATCCGACGGGGCATCCCTCCGGGGTTCGGATAGCCAGAATTGTTCAGGAGACTTTTAAGCTCCGTTTACAGAATGTCCGATGGTTTGTTCTTGGGGACGATGATACGATTTTCAATGCCCATAATTTGATGAAAGTTCTGAGTAAGTATGATCCCTCTGAGATGCATTACATCGGGAGCTACTCCGAGAGCCACTCTGCAAATACATACTTCAGTCACAACATGGCTTTTGGGGGTGGTGGCATTGCCATCAGCTATCCTTTGGCGGAGGCTTTGAATAACATGGAGGATGCCTGTTTACAGCGCTATTCTCAGTTGTTTGGCAGCGATGATAGGCTCCATGCCTGTATTTCTGAGCTCGGGATTCCTCTTACTAGAGAACCTGGATTTCATCAGGTGTGTCACTCGCCCTACTATACTTTGTAATTTTAATTTGAATTAATGTTTGTAATAATATATACAGTGCTTTAATACGAAAAGCTTGCTGCCCAAGCAGCCTCCACAAGTATAGAGCAACACCAATTAAAGAGTAGGCTTACTAAGGCCAAAACATCCCCGATCATAGATTCAAGAGCAAATTGGTCATAAGGCAGAACCCTAAGAATAGTAAGACTAAATAGCGACCTTACCAGCTGTAGGAGAGAGTTGGTTACTATCATTAAGGGCAGGGCTTTATTTAATTTCTTTTTCATATATATATATTTATTGAGAAGAGATCAAATATACCTAAAGCTGTGGCATCCTAACACTCTTAAAAAGCTTAAAGTTTGCACTTCAGCTCAAGCAAAACCAACAGGTCTGTCTTTTCTAGGGCCTTATTTTAATTTTTTGAATATCTACTGCCCTTTGTTATTTTAACGATTTGAATCTCTACTACCTTTCTTTGTTATTTTAATTATTTGGAGTATGTTGTCTGATCAATTTAGGGTCCGATTGTAATTATTTGAATATATACTGCCTTTTTTGTTATTTTAACAATTTGAATCTCTACCACTTTATTTTAAATCTTTGAAGTGTGTTGTCTGATTAATATAGTAGCGGAAAGTTGTAACCAGAAACCTGATCAGGAAATCCATTTCTGTCCCCATTCTCATCTTGATGCTATATTAGTAATATTGCCAATCAATTTTATGTACAGAACATATATCGGTTAGGGGGTGGTTCCCTTCCATTTCCTGTTTCTGATATTTGGTAACATAGTCAGTGCCTATTATGGGGGAAACTGCTTTCCACCATAACTATTCACTTTGTAGAAGAAAAATTGGTAAGCTGTTTTGAAATAGTTGTTTATCTTGACGCATTGAGTCCTATCCATTTGTGCTATCTTGTAACGGAATTTTCAGACGACTTGAATTTCATCTGGAGACGATATCAATTCTTGAGTCATTTGAGGTTGCCATAGAGGAAAATGTGAAAATATTGAGATTATGCTGAAAAGAATGCGTAGATTACTCAGAATGAAGATATTATTATCACAGGAAGAACAAGCTACAGGATTGCTGCGCTGCATGACTTTTGAACATATTGTAGACCACATTTCACTCATCTGACTGACACTTGTCCTATGACTCCTAACATCTGTTTGTTTCTAATAGACTTCACACTAGAACTGGTTGACAACACACTCACTCGACTGAACTGTCACTGGGAGTGGATGTTGGAGCTGTAATTCCAATAGAAAAGCTGTAATTCCAACAGAAAAGGGTCAATGAGAGTAAAATAATGGAGGAATGGGGCATTGATATGATATGTCTACAATCATACTTTTCACGTGAAGGCTGATAGAAGAGAACTTTGCAATTCAAGTATGATCTTAAAGAATGAAAAGAGATTAAATGTAGTGTTGCAAAGACATACAGCAAGAGAATAAGAGTGAGCGACTGGTGCAGTCCTCACAAGACATGGTGAGAACAGGGGCCTAACAAGCATGGAGTTACATTTCAGAGCCTTGAGTTTTGTTAAAAAAAAATATAGCTAAATTAGGGCTTGCACATGGTTTTGAATGGAATCCTAATTTTGATCTCCGTGCTCTGAGAATTTACTTCTAGTTTCTGTTCTGGAACCCTAGGGCTACTTCCATATGTTGGGCGATGAGTATTTTATGGCCCACACTCTGCCTTCTATGGTAAATTGGTAATGAATGTTTCAAGTGGAGACGAGGATGATGATGTTGAAGCAAACACACAAATTTGTTTTGAAAGTATACAACGAGGCACTGAGCTTGAAGCTAATGCAAATTTCATTGATCTAAATGAGTATAACTATGTATGTCAAAGTTTGAATTAATCTGCCTTCCTTGAGTTATTTAATGGGTTGCGCCCCCTCTGAGAATATGATCAAGGCTTGGGTGCAGGGGTGCAGGACATTTGGGAACCTCATCGCTATTATGTGCATGCTATCTAAAACTTGACTAAAGGTTTCTTTCTGTTCCAACTTCAAGACCCAAGTCACAACCACCTGGTTAACTGTCAGTTGTTGGTTGGCAGAAACACCCTTGCTTTTTACAGGGGGTTGGCCAAGGACTTCTTTATCCTGATTCCTACTGCAATTTTGATTGTTTTGAAATAACTAGTCCAACCCATTAACAAGATTGTTTTCCTGATTCATAAACGAGGGGCTTATAGTCCACTCACTTCACCAACATGGATAGTATGCAGAATAAAAGCCTGGTCTCTGTTCTTTGTGTTATTTAGAGAGCTATGTTCCCTGAAATGGCTTCAAAGCCTGTTCTTAAGTGTATCCTGCATACAAGCTACTATGCAAATCAAAAACAATATGGTGAGTTAGTATTGTTGTTACCAAGCAGACACACTATCAAGTCTGCCAATTCTTCTCTCTTGATTGATTATGAGGCCCTTGTTCTCTGTGCACTTTGATAGGAATTCAATCTTCTTGCAGCTTTGTTTAGGTTTGGCCCAAACTCTGGTATGTGTTGCGAGGATTGGGTGACAAGAGGTAGTATCCAATCCTTTGCTAGCTTGTGTTCAATTATCTTGTTTGCACTGGTTGGAGGTGACCTCTAAGCTTTATAAACTAGCACTCTAATCTCTCTTGTTCTGTCTCCAAGCTTTCTCTGGAGCTCACTCACTTGACACTTGTGTATACATCACTCTCCTTCACTCTATATCAATTCAATGAGCATGTAGGCTGTGAATCCTCCAGTGATTGCCAAGTTGAAAACCAATAGAAAAAAGAAAGTGCTTGAAGCTTCAATGACTGAGAGGCTTAGTACATTACCAAAGGGTGAGAGAGAGTTTTCTTATTGTTGCTATGAGTATTGGACCATCACAAACCCATGAATGCCAATCTTGATGAGTCATGAGGTTGGTGTGATGCCTTGCTTGAAAGAAAACTTGGTTATTGTATCCTTCATATTCCATGGAGGTCTTGGTGCTTGTGATGCAAGAGTTTAAGACCTAGGGCTTCAAACCTAGGGCCTCAAACCCTAGGATTGACATGTAGATTTGGAGGCTAGCACTAGAGTTGTCTAGCCCATATACTTCTATGATGCAACACAGCTATGGTTTGTAAACCCTAAGGAGGACAACAATGCTAGTATGGAAAGCTTTTGTGATTCAAGCTTGTTGTTCAAGCCAAGGAGGACTTGATGGTGTTGATTTTAGCTTGTTTGGATCTTTGGTGGTGGCTAGGGTTTTGATGGTTTCACTAGATAGGGTTTTTGAGAGCTTGAAGATTGTGCCATCTTGTGATAAGCTATGAGTATGTACATCTATTTCATTTCTTCTACATATATGTGAAGTTTCCAGCTGTCCAAAATTTTATACTTGCAGATTTGATTTTCAGCTTGCATTGTCTCCTTGATTTGGTAATTTCCAGCACTTGTTGTTTGTGCTAATTTAACCTATGCGACAAACATTGTGTTGATGAAAATATTGTCGAGGGTATAGAAAACAACTTATAAGTTATTGGAAACATCGTGGAAAATAGTAGCAAACATAAAAAGTTACAAAAATATTCATTGTTTTTCAAATTTTTAAACATCTAAAGAAATAACAACATCAAATAAACAGATTGCCATATATATATGTAAAGAAAACTGATTTATAACATGTATAAGATGTCTAGTTATACATCACACATCAATATTGAATCTTGTCTTGAGTACTAACTCTTGAACCTCAAAGTATCATAAAAAAATGTGATAAATATATCTCAGCATCATGAGTCATCTATGATCTACATACTACAATGAAATCAAATAAACAAACTAGTGATACCCTCTACTCTTTGTATAGGCAACGGTAATGGCTCTTCCTCTAAATGAAGAAGGCCCCAGGTTTGGCATTGGGCTTTGATGTGCTCTAACAGAAGGAGAATCTAGACTTTGACATCCTCTAGAAGAAGGAGAAGCTAGAGTCTGACACCCTCTACTAGCGCTACTTTTAGTTCCAAGTCCAACTTGTTGTGTCTATGAAGGTGGTGGCACACTCTTGTGTCGATAGCCATGTCCTGTAAAGGTGTCTACTCTAGAACACTCTCTCCCACCACCTCCTCTTGCACCTCCTCCTCTAACCAATCAGGGGCCAAGTCCATGACAAACCTCTTGGTCTCCACCCTCCATGCACCAGTGGTGTCAATCTCATCCAATGAAATATCTCCACGTTAGGTGTTTTTTGAAGTCGCCTCACCCACAATTGAAGATTGTAGTAGACACATACGAAGTCATTAAGGCTTTGGGATTCCAACCTGTATGCAATGTTTGAAAACTCTAACTCAAACTCGGAATTGGTTGAGAGTCAACTCGGACTTGGACTCGGAATCGGTAATGAATTGATAATGACTTGGCCAAGTTGCATTTAATGACTCGCTTTACTAAAAAATACATAAACTATTTAAATTTTAGAGAAAAACATTAAATTAAAGATTCTAATCCATGATTCCAAAGCATTAGAGACAAAATATCCAAACTCTGCTCATGTATATACTATGTAAGGGTGAATTTATCAAAATGGCACGAAGTGTACTGTGCAATATATATCTAGAATTGGAACAAAATACATAATCAATGAGGCCTAAATGGCTTGTAAGAGTCAAAAAAACATGCCATGATCTCACTACATCATACATCATACATGTCATTGATCAACATGATCACTAATCAAACTCATCACCACTGTGAGAACTAGACATAGAACTAGAATTAGGGATTCACGACTAGCAATGACATGGGCAATGGCATCATCATCTGGCTCAAGCTTGGACTTCTCAAGGTCATCTACAACAACAGTAGCAGTACTAGTTGAATGCCTAGAAGCACGAGGTTAGGGTTCATCTTATAGCTTTAGGGTTAGGGTTAGATTCTAAGTTGCATAAAACTGGGAAACATGGACAAGTTTCTGAAATGGGGACGCGTTGGAAATGTCACCCCCCAACATTTTGGAATCAAGAAATGTGATATATGTATGTATGTATGTATGTATGTATATATATGTATGTATGTATGTATGTATTTTAAATTAATAAAAAAGTAAGGATATTAAAAAAAATGAATGTGAAACATAAACCATCAATCATACATGTCGGTGAATCATTGCCTATATTGGAATCCTATTCATCAATAGCACTCTATGCCTCCCTCCTCTAGGCTCTATCCCTTGCCTCTACCTTGAATCTCAAAGTTGATCATACAAGGACATTAGTCAACAATTCAACACCTATAATTCTAATGAAACTTTCTATTTCAATCGTTAAAATAAGGTAGAAAAAGCTTCCCATGGTTAATAAGTGATTTTGATTTTCTGAAGAGTACATTTTTATTAAGGTCATGACGGAGGAGTTCAACAATCAACACCACCAACATCAAGGTATATAGAGGTTGATGTGCTTAATTAAATGCCAGTCCCATACCCTCATACATGATAGAATTTGGTGGAAACTTTGCAATCCTGAAATCATGAAAACTATTAAGTTTGTTGAAATTCTAAATGGGATCTAAAATATTACTTTTTGCATACGAAGTCCGATGAGGTTGGAACCACTCTCAAACATCTTGAAACAATTAATGGTAATGTTAAAAATCATCTTAAACTACTTTTACTTAAGAATTTAATATTACCATTTAGTATTTCCAAATACTATTGAGTAACTGAACAAAGTGGATTTTTTTATTGTAAACTCGGTCAGTTCAGGATGGGACTTGGTCAAGTTGACTGGTTTAATACCGAACTCGTCAATTGATTCGATTTGAAGGTCTAGTCGGTTCAGTTGACGGTCAACTCGACAAAGTCCGAGCCTGAGTTGACCAAGTTTTAAAAATACGCTTGTATGAGGGTCATAAATTATAAATTATAATTTATAATACACAATTTAAAGGTTGGTAGGGCATAAAATTATAATTCATAATGACTTCAAAATTAAATTTAAATTTTTTTAACTTGTTGCACTTCTTGATGTGTATTTTCTCAAATACACTCGATGCACTAGCATCCTAATGAGCTACATGTTTGGCTGAGACCCCTAATGGAAAGTATTTGTAAATTGGGTACTCTTGAGCATAGCTTGTCCACCAAGCATCTATAACAAATAAGATAAACATAAGAATTAGGAATGGAATTTGAAAGTTGAAACAAAGGAAGAAGAGACATTGAAATTTGAAACAAAATGAAGCTTACTTGGCATTTTGGTCTTCCTATCCTAAACAACCATGTCAAAGCCAAATGTTCCATCGACCATCTTATATATTTCCATTTCTTTAGAAATCTCTACATGTTCTCGCGGACTTAGCACCATCCTCTGAACACATGTTAGGAATCCATGGATAACCTCAACATCAAATCTAAAGCCACAAGAGTAAAAGAATGTGTGGTCGTGGTAGATCCCTGTAGCATGAATGAGGCGATGGAGTGTGTCTTGTTCCATCGCTCATTAATCACCCTCCATATTTATAATCATCTTTCATATCCCTCACCCCCCTTGTCCTCATAATAGGCATGGAATGGTTCTTTAGCCCTATCCATGGCCTCATACTAGTTGCCCATTGTGGGCTTCTCTCCATCAACCAAGCGAAGAACCTTTACCAAAGGTGCACTAATGGCACACACCTCCTCCAGTCCTGCACAAAAACTCTCTTGTAGCCTGTAGATGGCCTACCCCTTTGGTTTAGTGCTAAATGATAATGCATGCCACTCATCGGTTGCACAACTCCTTGTTATTTGTGAATTGTCTCATCAAGCGAAGCACATATGTGCAATTATATATAAATTTTGTGATGCTTCTAGTTGATTCAACAATATCTTTGATATAAGCAATTTGGCCCATATCCTCTAGAATCAAATCAATGCAATGCATGGTAAGAGGAGTTTAAAATAATGTTGGATACCTCATCATTGCTAGGAACCACATAACTAGCAGTGTTATCCATTATGGCTTGGACAATGTTTTGCCGACCAATTTCTTGGATGAACCCATCTAGCAACTCACATAATAATGTTGCATCTCTAGTATGTGCAGATAAATCGACATATTTTATTAACATTCTCCCCCTCTAGGAAAATTAGCCAAGAAATTAAGAAGTGTCTTTCCCTTTTGATCATTCCAACCATCTGACATCATAGTGCATCTCGTGATTTTTAGGCTCCTCTAATTTATGATTGTAGTCAACCTTCTCATTTTGAAGAATAGGCCCTCTCAATTCCTCATAGTTAGGTGCGCTCTCAACTCCTCATAGTTAGGGTCCTTGTACCCTAGGTAAGCAATAGCAACAACATCAAACATGTATTGGTAGAATTACTTGTTCTTGGCAATGCTGAAAACACATACCCACAAGCTTCTTTGTTTCTTGCTTATCCTTTATTTTAGCCACTGATTGAATAGAAGGTTGTGTCCTAGTTGTGGTTCTCGAGACAAAGAAAAGTGAGATCATTGGGGGCATTCTGGAAGGTGAGGTTGAGGAAAAGCTCTCACTTCTTGCAACTCCCTTGACTGCGAGCTTAGTTCTCGCTGTTGTCTTCTCATCTCTCTTTTTGCCTGAATCACTTGCAATTCGACTTTTTTCGATTATGCCCACATGCGAGATCACCATATTCTCACATAGCGCCGAAAACTTTTGAATTTTTCAGATACAATGATTAAACCTAGGGCAAAGAAAAATGGAAATCAATATACTATGAAATTTCAAAATAAAAATAATGTTACAGATAAAAAACATATTTAGATTTAAATAAATGGTAGATCTCCCTTAAAAGTTGGCAAGAAGAGGGAAAACTAATGGAAAACCCTATACCTATAAAAAATCTAAAAAAACAAAAACCATGTAGAAATGATTACACATACCTACAAATGTGGAAGCAATTGACGAGGATCAATGTTGAAAAAGTCGGCGAGGGTCCCGAATACAACTTCTCGGCAACATCGGCGAAAATATCGGCAAAATTTGGCAAACATTAAAAAATAGAAAATACATTCATTTTTTTTAGAATTTTAAACATATAAAGCAACAATAACATCAGAAAAACATATTGGAACGTAAATATGAAGAAAGCATTGATATATATCATCATGATGTAGTCATGCCAGATATAAAACGACACATCAAAGTTGATACTGAAAGTCTGAAACATCATAGCTGTCCAATCAAGGACTCAAAAGTGTATAAAGTTTAAACAATACAAAATGACATCACATATATAAATGTATTTGAGGAAAACTAGCATCTAGCTATCTAATATCAATGCCCTCTTCTCCTTTTACGAGCAAATATCACGGGCCTTTTGTTAGGCCTGCCCCTAGCACTAGAAGTAGCAATAGAAGCCCCTGAGCCTGCATCTAATACTGGACGCTAAGTGATGGATGGAGGACTAGATGTATCAAGCGGTGCAGAAGGTGGTCGTGATGCTAGCACATCACCCTCCATGGTGCCTCCAACCACCTCCTCCTCCTCCTCCTCCACTTGCCCCTCCTCTTGCCATGCAGGTGACTCCTCCATGATAGGAGTCTCAATCTCCACCCTCCACTTAGACAATATATCAATATTGTCCAAGGAGATGGCATTTGCATCTGGTTCTTTTTGTATCTGTGCCATCCACAAGTGGAGTTTGTAATGGACACACACCAAGTCATTAAGACGTGAACTCCAACTTGTAAGAGGGTAATAAAAAAAAATTATGAGTCTAGAGGGTAATAGATTAATAAATTATAATATCTTAGAGGATCATAGATTCATAAATTGCATTAAACATTTAAATGCAATTGCTTTGTTGAAATTCTAAGTTCTAAGTTTCTAACCTTTTGCGTCTCTTTACATGTATTTTTTCAAATACACTCCAATTCCGCTCACATCTCGAAGCTGTACAGGTTTGGCTAAGCACTCTGAAGGCAAATTTCTGTAAATTTGGTGTCCTCACACCATAGGTTCGCCACCATGTGGCTACACCAAACAAGAAACAAAGATAACCAAATTACATTTCATTACATTCAACTTTGGAAAACTAAAATAGGAAATAAATATAAAATTTAAATAAATCATAATTCATCTTTCAAATAAAGGTGAAAACTTAAAACGGTCTAATAAGTTAATAACTTACCTGGCATGAATTAGGTCCTGTCACGAATAGCATCAGCAAAGCCGAATACTCCAGTACCATCTCGATACACCTCTATCGCGCGATTGACTGCATTGCCGAGTGTCATAATCAGATATCATCCTCTGAATACAAGTGAGAAGCCCCTCCAAAACCTCACCATCAAAATCAAAATTGCATTTGTAGGCAAATGCGGGGTTGAGGAAGAATCCTGCTGCATGAATGGTTCGATGAAGCATCCCAGTCCATCGAGTATCAATTAACTCCCATAACAACATGTGCCTGTCATGCCCTGGGGTACCCTTTCCCACATAGAAATTTCGAATGGTCTCTTTGGCCCTATCCATGGCCTCATATAAATAGCCCTTTGCGGGCTTATCACCATCAACAAGTCGTAGAACCCTCACTAAAGGTTCACTAACCGAGGACACTTCCTCCATTCCTTCCTAGAAGGCGTCAGTGTACACCAACTTGGCAATGGTTTTCCCATCCTCTCTCCTGCTGTAAGCACAATCACGCCACTCATCACAAACAAACATTTGCTTCAACTCAAACTGACATTGAAGCAAAGACTGAAGAGTAATAAATGTGGTGGCAAAACGCGTGATTGCAAGACGCTTCAACTCCTTGTTTTTGGTGTGCCTCTTCATGAGACTGAGAACAAAACCATGGTTGTAAATGAACTTGGGGATGGCCCTAGCTTGATCAATCACCATCTTGATAAAGGGAATTTTCCCCATATCCTCCAACATCAAATCAATGCAATGAGCTGCGCATGGAGTCCAAAACAAAGAGGGGTACCTATCCATAAGCATCCTGCCAGCAGCCACATAATTAGCTGCATTATCTGTAATAACTTGCTCAACATTGCGCACCCCAATATCATGGATGAACCCATCCATCAACTCGCATAAAAGTGCTGCATCTTTTACATGTGTTGATGCATCAACTGATTTTACAAACATGGTCCTCTAGGACAATGTACCAAGAAGTTGATAAGGCTTCTACCCTTACCGTCTGTCCACCCATCTGACATGACTGTGCATCTAGTGCTCTCCCATGACTGCCTAAAATCTGTCAACCTAGCACCGATGTCCATCTTTTCTGCTTGAAGGATTGGGCCCCGCAACTTTTCAAAGGTGGCACTTTTATACCCTGGGCCAACCACTGCAATGGCATCACACATCAACTGCCAAAATGGATTGTTTTTAACAATGCTGAGAGGTATGTGACTCCAGTAAAGACACCTTCCCATTACCCTGCCCTCTTCTACCTTTTCTGATTTCTTTATAATTGACTTGATAGAAGGTTGTGATCCTGGTCCAACAAAATGGGATGAGAGCCCCCCCCTCCCAAGAGGTGAAGCTGTGGAGCCCCTCCCACTACCCTCACCGATAGTGGTAGAGAGAGATGCACCTACACTTCTTGCTTGGCCAAATGCTACAAGCTCAGCTTTGTTTGCAGCGATCTCATCCTTCTTTCTCATTTTTTCATGGATGGCGTCATGGGCAGATCTCATGATTTTTGGGGTCACTGCAGTACAAAGGCCAACATCATGGCCAGGTAGTTTGGCTAGATGGTATTTCAACTTGTTAACCCCTCTCGACATGTGATGCCCACATAATTTGCAACTCAAATTTTGCCTATTTGTTCCATCCTCGGGCTCACCATACTGCCAAAATGGGTCCAATATCTTTGGCATTTTTGCAATTGGAATGCTTCAAATCAAATGCAACCCTAGGGCACAAAAAAAAAATTACATTAAACTCTATTGGAAAAAAATAGCAACATTCCAGCTTAAAAAATCAAACCTCTAAATTTAGATTTTAAACTATGAAAGATAAGAAGAAGAGGGTGGTTAAGAATTAAAAAAACAAGCATGCTATTTTCCATTCTAATTTTTTAAAACCCCCATTTACATTGTGATTGTTTTTCATATTTTGGGCATGGAAATCTATGGCAAAATAGAAAAAACAAATAGCAAAGAAATATGCACAAAAATATGCAAAGAAATAGTCAAAGAAATATGCAAGAAAAAAAGAAAGAAATCTTTCAAACAATCCATGGAAAAAATGGATAAAATGCACATACCTGTGAAGAATCTTGAACACTTGCTCCACAAAAATCTTTGGTTGAGATGCTAATGGTGTTTGAAAGCCTCCAAAGGTGTTGGTGGTCTCCTCAAGCCCTTCTCCTCCACTTCCAACAAACTGATTTGCCAAATGACATTAAAAAAACCGTTTTTTTTTTGAAAGCTGCGGATTGGAGGCCTGAGCGACTTTTTTCATCGACCCGCGCTTTTCCTAAAATATCACGATTTTTACTCAAAAGTCGTGCCTTTGCAATTTTTTAAAAAAGCGCGACTTTTGCTCGTCGAGAAATCGGCTTGGAGCAAAAGTTGTGACTTTTTCGATTTTTCGCGAGAAGTCGACGAGGTTTTCAACACTGATGGGGATCAATCCGCAACCCACAATAAACTAGTGACGACAAATGAAAACACGCTATTTTTGGTCCTTAGCACAAAGAGAAATGGTGGAGATCTCCTTTGCTCTCAAACCCCTTCAACTTGTTTTGAAAATGTGGGAAAAATACATTGGCTTGTCTATTGGCCAACGATTTTTTTGGTTGAATCGCGATATTTTCAGGAAAAATCATGATGTTTTCAAAATCACATTTTTTTCAAACATCACAAGAGTTGCAAATATAAGTCCCAAGTGTTAGCTCGATAGGTGGACTTTTGTGCACAAGCTCATGGAAGTCTCGGGATCAAATCCCATTGAGTCCCTTGGGGTTACTTGTGAAAGGTGTAAGCTTTCAGGGTTACTTTGAATGTGTTTACACCAAGGTTACAAAAACCGAACCGGTGATCTAACCGACTGACCCTGAAAACCGGATCACAAAACTGGTCCACCAAAAATACAAAAAATACTTAAATTTTGAAAAATTATATATATATTCATGTACAACCATGTGAATCCAAACCATTATACACAAATTTGCAAAATGGGATCTTGTTTTGTGCCATATTGAGCATATTTCACTAGAAACTTCCCCACTCAACCAACTTAAAAAAAATTAAAAATATCCTCGTAAGTGTTGTTGTATAGTTATGTATGGAATTGGTCAAAACCAGAACTGGTAAATCGGTCAAATTCAGACCGAAACCAATAAAACTGGTCAAAACCGGTCGGTTTCGTATGGAGCTTGACATTTTTAGTTTGAAACATCGGTTTGACTTGGTGAGGTCTCAAAACTTTTCGGACCGACTGGTTTTACCGGTTCTGGTCCGGTTTTTGTAACACACTACGCCATTATGTTTGGGTGTGTTTCATGAGATTTGGGGTACATGGTGTATGATCAGCCCCTGGATGTCCATGATGGATTTGAACATTGGAGATGGCATACTGAGTGGTTGCTTGACCTCAGTTGGTAGCTTGCTTGATATTCTTCCATAGGGTGTTGGAGATCTTTAGACCAGTGTTGCCAACATCGTGGTATTGTTGTCGACATCGAGATATATTGTAGATTTGCATTGCACCCTTGATGACATGGAAATATTATCGCCTGCAAGAATCACAACTTTTGTCTATGTTGAAAATATCGTGATTTGAAAGAAAAATCATTGGCCCACGAACATGTCGACATATAACCCAAAATTTCACTTTTTTTTCCTCATTTCAAAATAGACTATAGGGTTTTGACTCCTGAGATCAAAGGAGGTCTCACCATTTTTCTTTGAGCTAAGGACCATAAATAGTATGTTTTCATTTGCCATTGTCAATTTTTTGTGGATTGGCTATTGATTCCAGTTTGCTGTTTCCACATTTGCAAGTATGTTTAATCATTTCTACATGGTTTTTGTTTTTTTTAGGTTTTTGATAGGTTTAGGGTTTTCCATCAGCTTTCTCTCTAACCATCGTTGAGGAGGCTCATCACTGCTCTTCGAAAGTTTATTGTTGCTTTGTCCAACACCAACGACAGGGAGAGTCTCAACCCCATTCCGATTGTCAAATGACTTCATCCAGGATGTGGTAACGGGTTCCCTCCTCCAAGCAGTGATACACTACCCATTGCAATTCCTCTTCTAGGTCTTCCTCCAAATAGAGTACTCTTTTGAGCTTCCTCTAGTTGGCCTTAGATGGTAGGAGATATCCTCCTAGTGTTTATAGTGTTTCCAGTGCCTCCAGTGTCTCCAGTGCCCAATTGTGGAAATTAAGCCCAAGCTGTAGATCAATTACACTCACAAAATTACTAGTCTAGCATGCAAAATTCAACAAAAGGCAATGTTCCCCCAAGGTTCTGGGATGGCGGGACGTGGGTTTGGGGAGACGCACATTCAGGACGTGTGGAGACCACCCGCAAATTTTAGAGAAATTCAGCGGGGATGGCGAGACGCTATAGTCATAAAAATTTTAAAAATATTAAAAAACATAAAAAATATAAATCCCAACAATAACAAACATTCATCATTCTGGAATCTGCAATCATGCAATGTAAATGCAAAATTCAAAGTTCAAACCTAAGTTGCAGGAAACTCCTAGGTAGTAGGTGTATCAGTACTGGAAACTTCCCAAAATGCCGAAACTGGTACGAAACACTGCCGAAACTCCGACAGCCGTACTGTACGGAGTTTCGCAATCGCATGTACATGCCCAAAAAAGGAAGAAATGATGTCAAAACGCCACCTAAACGGGCTGAAACTCCGTCGAAACTCGACAGCCGTACCGTACGACGTTTCGCAATTTGCAACCAAGAGGGCTGCAAGTCCCTCAAATGGGTTTAAAATTTGTTTTTTTTTTCATTTTTAAAAGTTACACAGTTATATATGTAATCAATGATATAGTCATGGTTTTCCTACTAAAATGTCATTTATGTATGCTATTATTGTTTTCTTGCAAGTTAATGTGTTTTATATATATATATAAATATTTATATATACGGCGTTTCCCTCGACGTTTCCCCTAACGTTTCCATTTTTGAAGGGTTGCGTTTCCTGCCGTCCCTGTTTCAGAAACTTCTAGACGTTTCCCCGTTTCGTGCAACTTAGGTTCAAACACATTACAGGATTCATCAAGATTATCACTATATTAATAATAATTTATAAATATATCATATATCAATATGAATCTATGATTAACATGCACATCATATTTGATAATCTTTAGATTTGACTTTTAAGTGATTGAAAAAATGAATCAATGATACTAGATAGTATGATACTGTATTTGTTTCACAGCCATTGATAGTTTAGAATTATATAATATACTTTAGGTTAGACATTGTAAATTAGATTTAGTTTTTAATATATTTGTTTATGTTTTAAATTTAAAATTTTATTATTATTTAGTTTTTAATATTTTTTTATGTTTTAAATTTTAAATTTTAATATATATAAGTTTATAACTTTATAAATAATAAAATTTTAAGTTTTATTAAATGGTTTTATTTTTTTTTTAAATTAAGAATTTTTTTTCTTCGAAGTTTCGGAGTTTCAGGGCGGGATGCCCACAAGTCTCGGCGAAGTTTCGGCCGGGACGCCAGGAAGTTCTCCCAAGTTTTGCCAAGTTTCGCCGCTCACCGAAACGTTTTGGTCCATGTCTCGCCAAGTTTCGCCAAAAGGGGGATGTTCCGAAACGTTTCAGATGGAGTTTCGGAGTCCTCGAGACGCGAGAAATGTCGAAACGCGTCCCTGACCTTTTGGGATGTTTCCCCGTGTAACACTGCAAAAATGAGACTGAATATGGAGCATAACACAATCATCTATTGAATAAGTGTACATCAACCAACCTCATAAAGTAATAGGTTGTCCAAATATATAATTACATCAGAGATTGCCATTTGGGTGCCCAATTTACAAAATATTGCCATTTGGGTGCTTAGCCAAATGTGTAGTTCGTTAGGATGTGAGCACAACTGGAGTGTGATTGAGAAAATACACACCAAGAAGCGCAACAAGTTAAAAGTTTTCAAATTAAATTTTGAGTTCATTATAAAGTTATAATTTTATGCTCTGTCACCCTTTAAATTATGTGTTATAAATTATAATTTATGACCCTCATATAGGTTGAAATCCCATCACCTTAATGACATGGTCTATGTCTACTACAGTTTTCATTTGTGGGTTAGGCAGCTTCAGAAAACACTTGACATGGAGGCCATGTAATTGACACCACTGTTGCATGGAGGGTGGAGACTGAGAGGCCTGTCATAGACTCGACCCTTGATTGGCTACAAAAGGTGCTTGAGGAGATGGTTGGGGAGAGTGTGGTAGAGGAGGGGGATGTTCTAGAGCAAACACCTTTACATGAGGAGGCTATTGACACTGGAAGTGCGCTGCCACCTTCATAGATCTCACAGACATAGCAAGTTGGGCTTGAACCTAGTAGTAGCACAAGCAGAGGACATTGGACTCTAGCCTCTTCTTCTAGAGGATGTCAGAATCTAATCTCCTTCTATTAGGGTACATGAAAGTCCAGTGCCAACCCCATGGCCTCCTACATCTAGAGGAAGAGCCATTACCCTCGCCCGTAAAACGGGCAGAGGGAATCACTAGTTTATTTACTTGATTTAATTGTAGCATGTAGATCATAGTTGACTGATGATGATGAGATACATTTATTATATGTTTTGATGATATTCTGGGGCTTGGGAGTTAGTAACCAGGACACGATTCAATATTGATGTGTGATATATCACTAGACATCTTATATATCAGTTTTCTTTTCATATTTATGTAGCAATGTGTTTATTTGGTGTTGTTGTTGCTTTAAAGTTTAGATGTTTAAAAAATTGAAAAAAATGAATATTGTTTTTTTTGAAGTTTGCTGATAGACATTTTTTGATATTTTCCTCTCTCTCTCTCTCTCTCTACATACACACACCTTCTGGATTAACTCCTTCAAGGGCACCCAGATGTAAGCTTCAAGCACTTAAAAGAGTGAAGAAAATGGTGGTTTATCTTGGAGTTCTATCTTGGTTTTTGTGAAGCCTCTTAGAAAGATTGTCCTGTATCCCAGGATCCAGTTATACTGAACCATGTGGTGGGGTTGGATTCATCTTACATGAAGGGATTACTGGTTTGTGGAATAATGCAAACAGAAATAACAAAGCTGGAATGATGTTTGGCCTACCAAATAGACACCTGCAGAACTTGTGGCATCCATGCCACTCTCATTTTGTAAGAGTGCACTGTGCAATAGAATCTGAAGGGTTCCAAGGGTGCTATTTAGTTGATCTTCTACCGTTATACTAGTGTGCTCAAGTAAAGGCAAATGGAGAGATGGAAGTGGGAAAAGAAGAGAGGAGTGGATACTGGGCTTGTGTAACAGAGAAAGCTGGGAGAAGAAAGCTGGGCTTGTGAAACTGTGGTGTTTCCTTGGTATTTAATTCAGGCTTTTGGCCTCTGAATATTGTAGCCTGTGTAAAGCAAGAGAAGTTTTTTTTTCTGCTTCTGAATCTGAGTGTTCTGAAAAGAATTAGAGGTGCTTGGCCATGTATGTATCAGTGCGTGAGATTGAAGAGAGTGCAGGCTTCAGGTTTGGTTTATGTAATGGGTTTCCAGAAGTTTTTAAATTTTAAACCTGTGCGATTTTAATGAAGAAGAAAAATGTTTTTATATTTCTGTTGTTGTTAATTTGAATTGCGATTGCTTGAGTGTGTGTGTTGCTGCACATTCTGATATCGCAGGCTCCAACCTTCATCACATTCTCAAAAGGTCATGCCAACTCAAAAATCACAAAGAATTCAGCTACCTGGTATTCATGGAAGCATGCAATTGAAAACATCCATGTTTCCCTAGTCAATACTTGAGCATTCTACCAGAAAAAGGACATCTTTTCTTTTCAAATTTATGCTGAAATTGGGAGAATCCACTTCAACTCACAATCAGAACACAAATGCTTGAGTAGTACATGACTGCGGGGTAAGGGCATCATTGCTTTTCTTCAATTCTACTAAAAATTCACTTGCTAAGCAGCTACTCTTGATAAATAATTAAATATTGTATTTCCTCGATTCTTATTCCCCAATACAACACCTTGGCTATTTTGGGTGAATTGAATTGCACCGTTAAAGTTCTTCAAATATCTGAATAGGGATGAATTTTTGGCAAAGATGCAAACTATGATATCGGACGTTAGATTTAAATTGAGCCTTGATTGAATCAAGGCTAGACAGGGTGCTTGAGGACAGAGTATCATACATATATTCATACAATCATATTTGTAATTTAAAGAACCTCATCAATGGTGATCTTAGGGCATTTCCTACCGCTAATTAAAATAATAGGGCTTTACCTCAATAACTGACTGCTTGACATGGGATTCTGTTAAATGCAACTGAATTTGTCTAATATCTTTGCTTTTATATTTGTTCAAATGTACCTGAAGGTCTACTCCAAGGATTTCATAAGAGGTTACTCTGATCTATCAGAAAGCATTTCAATGTAAATTATTTGGAGATATTTGGTCTTTGCTAAATCACCTTTAGTTTGAACTTTCATATTTCTGCAAGAATAATTAGTGACAGAGCCTTTTGAAATATTGTATCTAGTTTGGTAATATATTCCTTTCATTGCTTTAGCTTCATTCTTAATGATTTTCAATTTTTTTTTGCAGTTGGATGTTCGAGGTAATGCATTTGGGCTTCTGGCAGCTCACCCAGTTGCACCTTTTGTCTCTATGCATCACTTGGAAACTATTGATCCTGTCTTTCCTCAACATATTTCCTTGGATGGCCTTAAACTTCTTGTTAAGGCAATGAAGACTGAACCCAGTAGTTTTCTGCAGCGTTCAATTTGCTATGATCGTGGTACACGGTTAACCTTTTCTGTATCCATGGGCTATGTTGTCCAAGTTTTTCCAAATATAATTCTTCCACGTGAACTTGATCGACCGGAGCGTACATTCAAGGCCTGGAATAAAAGGGACAGGGCAGAAGATTTTGATATCAACACAAGACCTCCTTACAGATCAGCTTGCAATAAACCATTCCTATTCTTCTTCAAAGATATTATACGAAATGGAGAAGGAAACACAGTAGTGAGCACCTACAAGCGAGATAAAGCGACAGATGATTCAAAAAGTAAGGCATTTTGCTTGCCATGGTTACTTCCTGTTCATGAAGTGGAGGAAATTGAAGTTGTCAGTAGGCCCATGCCTGAACGATGGTATCTGGTATGTCCTCTTTGAATAGTTATTCCTTTGGATAGACTTATCCATAGCAAATTGTTACTGTAAACCCGTCTGAGATTTTCCAGGAGGTTTGGTGGGCTAAATTTTAGTCTGGTGCTGGGACCCTCATAAGAGTTACTGAGATACCCAACAATTGAACTACATTTCTTGGTCGGGCTTTTAGAAGCTTGACCATTAATTAGAATTAGAATCTCTCTTTCAGGTTAGGGAACAGATTCTATTGACTAGGTTGTTATCGTCTTCAAGAAATTTATCAACAATGAACTGGCCTCGTTGATGAGTATCATGTTGTGCTTGTTTCTTAGACACTGTTATGTGTAGTAGAGTCTGTGGTTGTGGGAGATCATTTTCATGTTTTCTGACTAATTCCAAACCTATATATTTGATGTGGCAGGTTCCAAGAAGGCAGTGCTGTAGATTGTCAGAATCTAAAAACAAGGTACTGGGAATAACAGTTGAGCCCTGTGAGCTAGGAAGGATTAGCTCCAGTTGAGGTTTTCATGAACAGTACATGAAATCAAGTTCCAAACAGGTTGAGGTAGAATCTGTTTATGTCAGAGTGGCTTGAATGCTGTCGAGGCCAAGGCATCTTGTGTGTCCCTTGAAGTATTGATTAAGAACTACCTTCCTTTTGGTAAGAGACCGGGTGAATTGAAGTTATTTTCTGCTTTTCTTGGAGATCTCTTAGGAATCCCTCGCATGTTAAAGAGAAGAGTAGCTCGGGGTTGATTGATTTCTCCAGTAAGATGACAAATTCATTCTTCTATCTTTCAGCATGCGCTCCGTGCCATCCTTACAACTAGAGCATGTCTTAGCATGTACCATTTTACAATGGGAATCTACCTTCGAGTCTCTCCGATAGTTTGAGCTCACTATTTTTGGCCCAATTATTAGGTGGTATTTAATTTGATTCTTTGCTTCCCTTTTTGCTCGGGAAGTGTATAGTGAAATTGTCGAAAATTGTAGATAGCAGTCATTGGGGATATGGTTATTGCTCAAATCTTTTTCTTAAGAGCATTGAGCTATTTTCACTGCTACGCTTAATTTACAGTATTACTGTAGCAGTCACAATGGATGCTATTTAAAACACAATTTCAAAGAACTTTGATGGATTGGTGTACTTCAACTGAGGTCTCCCTATCACAATATTGAGTGTCATGTTTATAATTTTCTTAAATTTGTGTCTACTATTTCTCTATTCTCTTGTATGGGTTTATTGTTAGGTCAAAGTTGAATATATCTCCTTCCCTGTAATTGCTAGAGGGCTGGACTTTAAAATGCTTGCGTAAATTGATTTAGTGGTCATAACAGAACATTTTTTTCTAAGTAATTAGTTTTGAGGAGATTTTTGTAATTTGTCAAGGTAACTATTAAATAAAATTTCTATGTATGGTAACGTGCTCGTAGTAGTGCATGATATCTATTGCCATGGCTGAGAGTTTTTCTGGTAACAAAAAATTCCTTCCCTATGTGCTTTTACTTAAGCGAAAAGTGCAAATCTATTCTAATAATGGCAGGAATCACCGATTCTCTTAAGGCAGTAGCATTGGTGGGTATGTTCAACCATGCTATATTTGAGCACTTATTCTTTCGATTCCTATGAATAACGTTATAAATTCAATTTTGTTCTTTGTACATATTTTTATAGAAATCTGTCTTTTTTTTGGTTTGTTTTATTGCCCGTCAACTGCAACTCAGGGGCATCCAAGCCATCAAAGTTACCCAGGGATTGCACTTGGCTTGGGCAACACCAACCTTTAACATGGTTGGAATTTTTTGTGTCTCCTCCCAACTAGCTCACCCCTACGGAGAATTGAACCCAGGTCGCCCTGCTGACGAGACCCACACCTTAATTGAATGAGCTAGCAAGAATTGACTTAAATGTTAGGAGGACATGGGAGTGGGCTTTGTTCCACTTAAGTGTTCACGATTCATGAGATCATTTAATACGATCTTTCTAGGTGGAACCACACATTCGACCACTACCTCAAGGTGCCCTCATGGTTCCATGTTTGGCCCTCATGTGAATTGAACCTTATCCACTTGCGAAAAACTTCTCACTCTTCACCAATGGATCCAACTCCTTTGAACCTCGATAGAAATCTGTCAACTAAAAAGGTTGGATATAATTTAAATTTTGGAGTCCAATTTATCATGGAATATTGTATGAACATAAAATTCATGACGATAAATATTTTCACTACTATTCAATTTATATTCATACAAATTTATTGTGTTGTTTATGTTTATTCAGTGCTATTTTTTTAAAGATAAAAGATTGATGAATGTTTTGTAAGAGGAAGAAAAATTTAGTCAAAAACACGTTGACGATACAAATACAAATACAAAGCAATACTATGTAAACTATACAAATAATTTTAATATGAATATAGTAAGTTTTGTTTAAATAATGAAATTCAATGTCTTGACAGCTGGTTACCTAACTTGTAGAATCTACAATTTGGGTAATTCAGCCCATGTTAACCTGGATGGTCTCCTCTCTAAAATCACCTGTAGAAAATCTTTAAGTTTATTAAATTTCAGTGCTGCAGATGTTCCTCTCAAGTTAGCCACACAAATTCACATGTTTGTATAAAAAAATTCTCCAAGCACATTTTAACCAATGGTTTGGATAAAAGTCTCCTACTATTGAGGTATACTTCAAAGTCTATGTAACACAACCTCAAGAATTAAAATCTCTAGTTTCACCACTAGCCAATGATTTAGTGATGATGCTATCAATCCAATCTTGGATAGCCACCAATTTGGCCATGTAGGTAGACTAAGCAACAAAGTTGAGAGATGCGAGGATAAAAAATGCAAAGAACTCAACTAAGAGCTTAAATAGATAGAATGATGAAAAGTGTTGCACCCTCTCCTTACAAAGTTGAGAGATGTGAGGATAAAAAATGCAAAGAACTCAACTAAGAGCTTAAATAGATAGAATGATGAAAAGTGTTACACCCTCTCCTTTCTTAACTATGATAGTGTTGTAAGAATGAAATGATAGATCAAATAATTTAAAAAGGTGCCCACAAAGTGTGGGCTAGTGGCAAGTAACTAGTGATTGGGTTTGTATTAATGTAGAGACTTGTCTTCAAAACCTCTAAAGTGGGTGTAAGTCAGGCTAGGGACATGTTCTAGGAAATTTTGACGACATGGACATGTCCTTCGGAGTGCGACAACTTAGGCAAAGGGACAATGATAAGATTATGGGTAATGGTGCAAATGTATCGTTTAAACCAAATGCTAACTATTAATGAGAAAGTAGGGTATTCAACCTTCCTATGCTGCCATAATTTGAAATTGTTGAATGGGGTGGGGTGCTGCTATACTACGTGGCATTGATAAATGATGGGTGGGTATTGATCAAGAAAGATAAGGATGATCGTCTTGATCATGGGTTAAATTTGACGTCCGTATGGACGTTTTTTTTTCATTTTTTACCCGTTAAATACAACTTAACTTGGGAATAAGCAAAACACGTCACTAGGAAAGTTTGGTTATTTTTTAGGATCGTCAAATAGAGGGGGACAATTAAAATTTACCAGTATTTATTAAAGCTTATATGTGCAACCTTGAATTGTTGCTTGTTTTTAAAACTATAATTACTTTCACTAGTAGTCAATGCGTCTGCGTATCCATCCATAGATCTGTTTTTTAAAGCTATAATTACCCTATCCGACTATATTAAAAGCAATTGACTTCTGCATATCCATCAGGTGATCTCAGATTAAACTCTTGTTCACAACAAACTGCCCAACAATTAATTACTTTGTGTAAACACCAAAGCCATTTCTCGGCTTCTTCTATCGTGGTTTGGGCACTTGGCACATATTTTTCAATTGGAAATTAAAAGTTTGGTAGCCTCTGTTATCAACTCTATCACTACCATGATTATCCCGAATACAAATACATCCATCCAGAATGATGAGGCAACAATAGAGACAGGGACGACGAAATAAGCACGAGCAATTCTAGGACAAGATCGAGATCGAGAAGTGAAAGTTGTGGCAGCAGTAGGACCAACCCCTCAATTGAAAATGAGAGGGAGCGTTAATCAGGACTAGGAAGAAAAGGCCTTATTGAACGACCCTGTGCTAGATCTTGTTTTGGCCAAACAATGACTCCGCTCAACATGAAATAAGGGATATAAGGGTTTAAATACATATATAATTGAGTATTCTCATAACAATGCTCAGGCGGAAAATGGTTTGTGAAAATACGTTGTGATGAGTCACTCCTACAATTGACATGTCCTCCACGCGGGGTTATAAAGTTTCACAAATTTTTTTCCATAGTTCCATCCAACTGGTTGTTTACCCCTATATTTTTGCTTGTAGATACCAGTTATTCCGCAACGGTACTCCATTCCATCTGTTATATTCCATCCGTTATATCCTACATGGACAAACAAGAGGGGGGCTTTATGTCACTCTAATGGCAGCTTACATGTATTTCATTATTTGCACTATGGTATTGACCATCGAGGATCGGACTGGTTTGCAGCTCAAACAAAAGGTTTTAACTATTTAGTCGTTCTAATGATTTATCCATTTTAATCCATGAAAGGTTGAATCACGAGGAATCCAAACAACAAGCAAAGTAATATACACCATAGTGCAGGATTGAATGGGCCTACTATAGCAAAGGTAGAGGCCAGTAAATAAGCTTTGAGAAAAGAGACAACTACGGAATGATGAGTTCACTACTCTCTCTGAAATGTTTGATGCTTCTCGAGGCTCCTTTGGCCATGGTAAAGGCACTGGATGAATAGCCCAGTTTGTATTGGGGTTGTTCATCTACGCTTACATTTTCTATGTAGTACAATGAAAGATTGGGAGTAACACTGCGGGAAAATTCAAAGTCTACCGTTTGATAGACAATTTAGATATTGCCTTCTTCTGCTCAGATTAGTTTCAATATTTCCTCCTTGTGCTCAAATTTGGGGAGGTGGTTTGATTACTGCAAACAAAATGGATTATTTTTTATGATCTTAGTGGATTTTAAAGGATATTAAGGATTCATACTGAACTTCACGATATTTTTTTTTGGGTCCAAAAATTGGAGTTGCAAACTAAGGAATTGTGTTCCTTGGATAGAGACTCAATTTGGTGTTAATGGCAGTATATTTATTCATGTGCTGGGGCAGGATGGTTTAGATAGTGTGAATATTTGTTGGGAATTTATGGGGCTTTCGCTTAAACGGGATGTTATCTCTTAATTCAAGTATGAAGTAAACATGAGAATTGAGAAGTGGTTGCTGGTTAACTTACACATAATGTTAGTAGAACCAGATAGCATTGGTGTATTTGAAGTAAACATGAGAACTGAGAAGTGGTTGCTGGTTAACTTACACATAATGTTGGTAGAACCAGATAGCGTTGGTGTATTTGGCAGCTAGACTTTTGACTTGTATGCAAGTTTAACAGGAAGGTAGAACAAATGTTCCCAGTAGGAGGTGAACAAGGTTTATCAGGAGGGGATAGTTTTTGTGCCTACGCACTTTGTCTGGCCCCATGGAGGAGCTCGTGTCTTTCTAGTTGGTTTCTTTACAAGATTAGTTTGTTTTATTCTTATGAATTGGTCTATTACTTGTTGGTTTGAATATCCAGTCAATAAAATTGAATATATTTAGCTAGATTTTGAGATTCAATATTTAAACTTTCAAATTCCATGTTACTGCGCCGAGAGGTGCTCTACAACCCAGTATGGGGGAGATCTTGTAACGTTACATAACATTATGTCGGCTATAAATAATATACCAGCATAGATCCAATCCTAGGCTCTATCAAGCGGTGAGAGGAATCAAATATTTGGAGGTACACACTGCAAACCTCTTCTTAAGTATTGCACTTAACTATTAGCTTTGGTGTGATTCAGACCAAAAGACATATTTTTATTTAAGGTCGACATATAATATTTATTATTATTAATATTTAATACTATTTATGACTGACATATAATATTTTATATTATTTGTTATTTTTTTAGGAAATAACATTATAACATCTCCCCCACACATGGTTTTAAAACCATGTGCAAGGCCTTCCTAAAACCATGGGTTGTTTAGGAGGCCTTGCACATGGTCTTAAAACCATTTGCAACGACCTCCTAAACCATGTACAATAAAACCATGGGTTATTTAGGAGGCCTTGCACATGGTTTTAAAACCATTTGCAAGGCACTCCTAAACCATGTACAATAAAACCATGGGTTGTTTAGGAGGCCTTACACATGGTTTTAAAACCATGTGCACGACCAACATTTTTTTTGCGGATAATTCAATTTTTATTTTTTTATTATTTTGTTACGACATCTCCCCCATATTGTGTTGTTTTTTTCACCCACATTTTTTTTGGCAGATAATTAATTTTTTTATTATTTTTTATCGTTTTGTTAGGTAGGAAAATTACAACATCTCCCCCATATTATGTTGTTTTTGTGGCCGACATTTATTTTGGAGGATAATTAAATTTTTTATTTTTTATGGCCGACATTTACAAGAGGAACGTTACGTAACATTACAAGATCTCCCCCATACTGGGCTGTAGAGCTATCGACAAAAGAAATGTTGGTCGTGCACATGGTTTTAAAACCATGTGAAAGGCCTCCAAAACAACCCATGGTTTTATTGTACATGGTTTAGGAGGGCCTTGCAAATGGTTTTAAAACCATGTGCAAGGCCTCCTAAACAACCCATNAACCACGTGAAAGGCCTCCAAAACAACCCATGGTTTTATTGTACATGGTTTAGGAGGGCCTTGCAAATGGTTTTAAAACCATGTGCAAGGCCTCCTAAACAACCCATGGTTTTATTGTACATGGTTTAGGAGGGCCTTGCAAATGGTTTTAAAACCATGTGCAAGGCCTCCTAAACAACCCATGGTTTTATTGTACATAGTTTAGGAGGTTGTTGCAAATGGTTTTAAGACCATGTGTAAGGCCTCCTAAACAACCCATGGTTTTAGGAGGGCCTCGCACATGGTTTTAAAACCATGTATGGGGGAGATGTTGTAATGTTCTTTCCTAACAAAATAAAAAATATTATATGTCGGCCATAAATAGTATTAAATATTAATAATAAAAATATTATATGTCAACCTTAAATAAAAAGATGTGTTGTTTGGTCTGAATCACACCAAAGTTGAGAATTGAGTGCAATACTTAAGAAGAGGTTTGCACCTCCAAAGATTTGATCCCTCTCGGTGCTTTATAGAGCCTAGGATTTGGATCTATGCTGGTATAATAAAGTCCATGATTGGTAATATTATGTGACTTTACTTCATTGTGACAAGTTGGTATTTTATATCGAGATTTTTTATTAATGAATCAAAATTTCCTTGAGAGTGATTCATTCATTTATTCTGACTAGAACAAAACAACAAAACATGTCTACCTTAGCTCCACAACCATTCTATTTTATTTTTAAATTTTCTTCCAAAAGTGGGATTTTCAAGTAGGTAAAATTTTAGGAGCTAGTGTTAGTTGTTTGGCTACTTTTTCTAGATTACATAATGGAGAGTAAGATGGCTCTTGTTGCTTGTTTTGTTTTTCAACGGAAGATTTGATAGATTCTTTAAACTATTGATCCATCGAGTTTTTTGTGACGAATGTTCAAGTGAGAAAATACAGAAAATTTATTCTCTATGTAGAAAATTGTGCAAATATGTCATCATCGAGAGGAAATTGTATTAATGTCTAGAATACATAGAAAAATAATGGAAACCATAGTTGGGGTGACCAGAAAAATAATGGAAACCATAGTTGGGGTGACTTTTAGGGTTTTATCAACAACTGCTTCTTGGGCAAATGCAGCTGAGGCCAACAAAACCATGATCAATATTAAAGAGTTTAGAAGGGTGTAAAAAATTATTGAAAGTTATATGAAGGGCAACTTTATAAACAAAACCGTCAAATATCTTTTTGTTGATGGGTAAGGGTGCCCGTCAAATTTAACCCCTAGTCTTGATGCAGCTTAAGATGACGACCAAGATAAATATTTGGATGTGCCACATCATTCATTTTTGTACCTTGATATCTATCCTCTTGGGAACTTATAGTTTTTTTAATTGCATGCCCATGTAACATTGTGGGGGAATTCAACCTAAAGTTGTATTGCCAATTAGGAATATATTTTTGACAAATGAGCTAGGGTGATTTTGTTATGTTTAAAGGTTTTTACGGTTTCTTTTAAATGCCTTATATATTGAAAATATTAATTATGAAAAGAAGCGTTTCTTTCAAAGAAAAAATATTAGTAGATTTATATGTGTTTAATACAATTTAGAATGACAAATCACTCAATTTGACAACAAGATCATTTGGATAATTTATGAAAAGAAAATAACAAGCAATAAAGGATAAGAGTTATGTATCATTTTGGTACCAATGTGGCCAACAGGAAAAATTACTTCAAAATTATCCAACTATCGGTACGTCATTAAATCCCAATCAAGAAAATGGTAATGTGGGCATCCTTGTTTTAATATGTGCTAGAACTTCAGAAAGTGTGCTAGAAATTCAAAAAGTCTAGGGCCATAAAAGTGATGATGTACCAAACACTCTACGAATCTTGTTGTGCCTCCTTATGTAACACATCCCAGAGTTACACCACCTCGTGCAACAGGGCCAACAATGTTTGTGCTACCTCATCGTGCAAAAAATTCCCTCCCAGATTAGCACCAGGTCATCATCATGCCAAACCATCGATGTCTATACTAGACCTTTCTAGAATTAACTCATCAATTAACACATTGAGCCACCTCAACATCAATAGAATGCACTACATCAACACCCCTTCACAACCCAAACGAGTTACACAATAATAACACACATTATCAATGTTGATGAGGTCAACTCACATACATGCCAATGATAAAATTTGATGAAGTAGGTGCATCCCATGGCCTCCCTAATCTTATAATGTACATCCTTAGTCAATGTATAGGGTAGTGATAATCTTTCTTCAATGTACATGCATAAAAATATCGGTCCACCTTGATAGCTCATTTGAACATCCCATTTCACGACAATGTTGTGTTTGTGTATGTGTGTGCATAATGTATTCTTGTAAACATCTCTCTCTCTCTCTCTCTCTCTCTCTCTTTATATATATATAACATGCCATTCATGTGTGTGTGTGTGTACACTTGTAATGTACTTAACCCTAGAAATTAGAGAACAAAGAGAAAAACACAAGAGAAAAGAGACAAACCCTAAAAATGATCTATTGTATTGATGATAGTTAAAATGAAGAGCTACGTCCACTTTCCTCTTCAAGGGGCCAACCTTTAAGAACAAAGCTCCAAATACAAAACAATTTTTGACAAAACATTACATAGCTTACTACTCTTTATATAGTGCTTTAGTATCCAAATCCCTAGCTACTTGTGGTCTCGCTATTAATGAGGGTCAACCAACTAGAGGCCTTTATTAAATAAATATGGCCCTTTTTACTTTATTCACTACCCATTAATTGTCTAATGAGCCTTATGGACTTGTACATTGATAAAATAGGGGGGCTAGGTAGGACGTTAACCTGCCCTCTCCTTTCAAAAGCAACATTGTCCTCGGGGCTAGAGATGGATAAATTGCTACAAAATTGTTGACAATTCCCAAGTAGCATATTTTAGTGAGGTATCCTTCCATTGTATCAAAACTCTTACACAGTGCATTGATGTAGATGATGCTCCATGTTGTCAATTTTTTTTATAGTTGAAGCCAAATGGAGCCTTCTTCATCTAGTTTTGGTAATTTAGTTTGAACTCGAGAATTCTTATCCACTTCCTTCTTCAATTAGGACACATGAAATACTAGCTGGATCTTAGAGTGTATTGGGAGTGCTAATTTGTAGGCTACCCAACCAATGCATAGAACAATTTGATATGGACTATAAAACTTTGGGGAAAGCTTCTGATGGCCTTTAACTTTGAGAGAGGTTTGCTTATAAGGTTGGGGTGAAGGAATATTTGGCCGCTTTCTACAAATGAAGACTCTAAGCGACACTAGTCCACCTGTTGCCTCATGCAATTTTCAGCCATTGCCAGATTTTCCTTAATTTACAAGGAATGACATCACAATTATGAACTTGACTATCTATTATGTGTACTTAAGATGTACTTGGTAGATGAGAAACCACTAAGGGCAGTTGTTGGCCATAATCGCTTCATATGGTGTCATTTTGATAGCTTATGATAAGTGGTATTATACCACCATTATGTCAAAGGAAAACATTGGGCATATTTGGAAAGTCGATCAGTTACCACCACGATGATTGATTTGCTACTTGCTTTCGAAAGACCAACAATAAAAGCATGGAAAGTATTTCCAAATAGTGGTTGGTATTGGCAATGCTTGCAATTCCTTATAAGTCTTCACTATCTCACCCTTGTACCTTTGGCAAGTGTCACATTCTGGTACAAAAGTAATAATGTCATTTTTTATGCCTTCCTAGAAGGAGCGCCTAGTGCATGCATACGTTTTTTGAAATTTGAATGACCCATGCGAGGAGATGAATGTGATTCTATTAATATCCTTTGTTTTAAAGTGGAGTTAGGTACTAGAAAAGGTAACCTTTATACCAAGATGCATTTTTTTTTCAAGTGTAACCTTGGGATCCTGAAGACACTTGAAGAGATGAGATGCAACAACATTGGTTATCCATTCTTCTCATGCTTCTTCTAATTATTCAGGTATCAGAGAGGACATGGAAAAGATGGTTCCCTCTGTCTCATGTTTCCTTGACATTGCATCTATCACAACATTGTATTTTCCCTTTTTGTTGATGATGTCATTATCATATCCAAACATCTTGGTGACCCATTTATGTTGCTATGGGGATGACAACCTTTGTTCCAAAAACAATTTAGGCTATGGTGGCCCATCTTGAACTAGAAGTGCTGCTCCATGAGATACAATCTCCATGTGTCGAATACATGTAGGATGACCATGATTTATTTCTCATAAGTAGATTTGTCCAAATTCTTGTCACAACTTCTTATCGGTGAATGTCAAGGGTCTTCCATTTTGCATTAAAATTGTACCCAAATATTTTTTGAAAGCATCACATTCCAGTACAAAAGTCTTAATAAAATCAGGCATGGATTGCTTTAAGACTTAGAAAGTTTGATCTACTGCTTCATTCCACGAAAGGCATTTTTATTGAGCAAGGTTGTCAAAGGGGTTGCAATTTTACCATAATTCTTCACAAACTTATTACAGTAGCTAGTAAGGCCTAAAAACCTATGTAATCTCTTCAAGGTTTTAAGGTGTGATAATTCTTACATTACCACAATCTTTTTGGGGTCCACCCTAACCCCATCTTGTCTAATAACATGACCCAAGTATTTGACCTTTCAGGCCCCAAAATGTTAGTGTTTTAACTTAGCAATATAATTTTCAACTCTTTCATTATTCACTTAATATCACAATTATAACGTTATTCATTTGCAACGTAAAATAAACAAGGATCACTAAAAGATAACAATGCACAAGAGACACAAATATTTTATCTTGGGAAACCCAAACAGGAGAAAACCCATCAAACTTTTATTAGAAGAAAATAAATCCAGTACAAGAACAATACCAATCATAAGATTAAGCCCTAGCACAAGAGTGTGCTCTTCTTCCACAAGAAATCCTAGTGAACTTCTAGGGAGAGATAGTGAACCACAAGAAGATGATAGAACCCCAAAATATTTCCTTGAGAAAGTGCGCACCACTTGAGAGAGAAGAGTCGTGTTTTGTGAGCAAATGGAATGTGAAGCAGTTTATTTCTATTCTCTTTTCACTAGAAGTTTCCACAATTAGGTCGGCTTATACATTTTTATTAGTGGTTGATGTCACTAGTTTGATATTCATTTCTTATTTATATTTAAGTTGGTTTGTCTTCTTGTCTCCATTTTCTTCTGTAGTTTCTTCAATGTTGTTTGGGACTTCTTCAATGGGTTGTCTTGAATTCATGGATGTTTCTTCATCATAGAAAAGTTCTCCTTTATGTCTCGTCACATACCGATCACATTCTCTCATGTAGAGCTCTAATATATATTTTATCATACTCTATGAAATCCCATACACTTCTTAGAGCTAATGTCAAATACAACATTAGATTATACTTTTTCTCCACTACAAGAAATGAAATCCCTTGTCACATAAACAATTCAACTAAATCTACTAGAATAGATCACTCCTTCACGGAGCACTCCCACATGGAGTATACAATGTAACCTCTAGACTCCTATCACTCAAGCCAATCCACATGACAAGACAAAAAATAATCATTTGAGCCACACAACACATATAGTCAATTTACATGACTATATCAAGTGCTACAAAGGGGCCATTCTTCCTATGTTGCAAACCCATCTGGGAGAAATTAGAATGATCTGCAAAATGTTTTAATGATGTTGAAACCCTGGAGAACACCAACACTCTCTCTCAGTAAGGGAGACATTCTACATCATACCAAGCCAGTTACTTGGCAATAATATCCTTCAATACTACATATGCATATGTACGATACCTCTACTACATATGCATCTGCAATGCATCTATATTGTATATGTACTTCATCTGCATTTGTACTATGTCTATGTTGCAATTGCATTTGGACTACAATGTCTGTAGCACAACTGCATTTGTACTACTATGTCTGTACTCAACTGTATATGTACTACCATCTTGGTATCTAGGCCTTTCTTCTCTTGTGAATGCATGCCACTCATCTATAAAATCATCACGATGTTTGGGTCACTCTTCTCATATGAATGTCTTCCTGCTCATCTATAATACCATCACGGTGTCTAAGCCATTAATTTCTCGTATGAATGCCTGCCCGCTCATCTAGACCATTCATTTCTCATGAATGTATGTCTACTCATATTCACAATGTTGCACATCCATCAATTCTCCCTCTCACTTAGAGAGGTATTCTCCATTACACCAAGCTTGTCCCTACAGTATACAAACTTTGTCTTGGACAAAGGCTTGGTGAGAATATCAACTATCTTCTCGTCTCTGGATAAGTACTAGATCTTCAATGCTCCTTTCTGCACCATATGCCGGATGAAGTGGTATTTGATCTCTAGATCAAATAACCCTGTGATACTATTTGCAATTCGCTCTACTTCTGTTGTACTGAGTGCCATAGAAATTTGCTTCCTGTTAATCTAGGGAATCATAATTGATCCAAGTTGAAGCAATATCACAAGATGATATTTATTTCCACTGCACTCCTTTCAGCCAGAATATGTATATCTTTGTAGCTCTACTTCATCACCTAAGACATCTCTTAGATCACATCAAATGTAATATGTAAGTATCTTAGCACATGCTTTGCTGCAACCCAATATACATGCCTTGGCTCAACCATAAAGTGGATTAGGTGTTCACTACAAGGCACATATCAAGCCTAGTGTTAACTAGGTACACCAAGGATCTAGTCAACTACCAAATCTGAACCTAAAGCAAAATCACTCTTCTACATATTTTTCATCATAGTAGGATCCATCAAATCTGAATTTGATGCGAAATCACTCAGCTTCTCGAGATTTATATCCATAGGTATAGCCATGGAATTGCAATCCATCATCCAGAATATCTCAGGATCTCAGCTGTGTACTCCCTTTGTCTGAGGAATATCTCATCCAGTCTCTGCCACACTTCTAATCTTAAGAAGTAATGCATCAAGCTAATACCCTCCATCTTGAACATAGAGGCCAAATCCCTCTTGCACTCGACGCTAAGATATTTTTTCCCAAGATGGAATAGATCATTGATATACAATACTAAGATCATTGGATCATCATTGTTGGGCCTAAGGACAATAGAGAAGAATTCATGCAGAGTTCTGCCTAAGTATGGAGAAGAGTCAAAAGGGAAGAGGAAGGAGATACGACTGAGGAAGCAACATAAAGGAGAAGGGGAAGGATGATGTGACAGAGGAAGTAAAAGAGAAGAAGAAGAAGAGGAGAAGGCATTGAAAGAGGAAGATGTGCCAGATAAGTAAGTCAAGACAGAAGGATAGAATGTGACATGAGGTGGTATGACAAAATATCAACAGAAGCAGGCATACAAATAGTGTAACGACCGGAAAACGACAGTAAGGCATAATGGTGAGAAAGCGACAAGCCTTAATGATCGTGGGTACGAGCTCGATTGGAGCCGATAGAAACCACACGCGTAAAGGCATATTTGTAAGTCATGTCAATAGTGCATCCCTTATGTGTTGCTAGAATAGGAAAGACAATCTATTGGCTGGATATAGTAAGTCTCCTGAGATAGCAACAAAAAAGGAGTTTGTAACGAGTCTGTATCGAGTCAATATTGAGTCTGTATCAAGTACGTAAGGGATCTGTATTGAGTATGTAATAGGGATATACAATAAGGAACCCAAGCTGTATGTGGGTTAGAATCTTGGTAAGACTCTGGAGCTAGACTTGAAGTAGTTATTCTTGAGTAGATATTGGAGGATTAGGCTCTTGAGCTAGACTCAGTAGACGTTCTTGGTTAATGTATCTGTATCACTGAGTGCATCAGAGTAAAGGATCTGCAGTTGAGTGTGCAGACGAGTAGGAAAGTTTGATTTGATCCAGACTGTGTGCGGATTGCCAGTAGAAGTAGAGTAGAAAGAGAAACAAGAGAATATAATAGAGCATGAGAGGGAGGAAGAGACTGTAAAGTTAAAGAGAAGAATATCTTAAACATAGTCTATAGCTTAGTGCGTAGACGAAAGATGCATCTATTTCCTCCTGCCAGATGAAGAGCACCTTGTGGTTTTCGCCCGGATGGGTTTCCACGTTATATTATGTGTATATGTGTGAATGATGAAAGTAGCTTATATATATGTGTGATTATTGTAGTGAATGAATGAACATAGATTTGTTTACAAATGCATAGATGTATGATGGCCTCATTGTATTATTGGATATGATTATGCTGCATGCCTGCTGTTTATTTACTAAAGTTGCATAAAGAAAGGTTGGGTCGCAGGTTATCTATCAAAGCACATTAAAGACAAGTAATCCACCCCCAAAATTTGTTGAAATCCTTGGCGCAGAGCCAAGGAACTAAAACACCCTCCCACACAACTACGGAAACGTGGTTCTGGCAGTTACCCATAAAAGAGAGATATCCTGGGTGAGACGACATCTGTGTCGCAGGTGCTTCCGACTGAGCTCTGCTCTGTCGGGCCAATATCTCTAGCTTTGTTGTGTTGAGAAAAAGGGACCAAACCTGGGTCAGAATCCCTGGGAACATGGACAGAGAGACGAAAAATCCAACAAATGGTTCCATTTCCGAGACCCTGAATTGTTGTGATGAGAGATATGTTGTGGCAACCCATGAAACCGAAGATCCAAGATTGGGTGTAATCCAAGGAGTTAGTGTTTGAACGAAAAGAAAGTGAAGGATATCGGTGGAACCCAATAGAATGGTTGGGCTGACACATCTACGCATACATCCACTAAATTTTCTTTTCCGAGTTTCCCATTGTGTTTCATGAATGGTTATTTAAGTTGGAAACCCAACAAACAAATTTCCAGGGTGGAGAATTGAAGGCATGGAATCCTCAGTTGATTGAGCGACTGAAAAGAGTAGACAGGGCCTGTGTCGAGGGCTATGGATTTTTGTGTAGATAGTATCTTAGAAGGATAAGTCACTGAGTTTGCTGTTGACACTATAAACTCATACAATGAGGCAGAGTGAAAATATTTTCAAGTACCACTTAATAGATACTTGTCATCTCTAAATATGTGGATAGAATTTCTTGTATGTGAAAAAGGCATTATGCAAATGTAACAAGAATGTATAGAAAAGAGTGGCTATGTCTGATAAGAACCCTACAGTGAGATGTTACCAAGAGATAGTGGAACTGAACTAGAGCCAAGATTTTTAAAAAGCGGAAGAATATTCAGGTCCGACAAGCGAAGAAAAACTCTGTTGGTAAGAGGGAGTTGCAACATAGATCGAGAAGAAGAATGCTACTAGCTTGCGTCATACTTAGACGAAGGGTATTATGATGAAGAAGAGGAATACCAGTTGATCTCGAAAGGAGATGAAGAGTCAGAAGAGTCGACTGAAGCTCTAGAACGAGAACCTACTTACAAATCACCTACAATACCAGAGGTAATATCGAGAGACCTATCTCCAAGTAATTATATAAATACGAGTAATACTAACAGTGTAAATATCAGACAAGGAAGTTCGACTAGCCGAAATTTTGTTCCGACTGTACCAACAACAAATACAATGGATGGAGCTGACATTAAGTTACCAATATTCAATGGAAACAGGTTGGAAGAACAACATTGGTTCCTTTGTGAAGTTTTCTGGACTATGTGATAGATCCAGGATGAGAATATCAAGAAAGCACAGATGATCACGAATCTACGAGGTCGTGCGCTTGACTGGTATGTGAAATTTTCCATGAAACCAGTAGGAGTTGTCCTGAAAACACTCAATCAGATTCGAGTGGGTTTGATAGATGAATTCAGAAAGCCAAATTCTAAATCACAGTGCATCATCGAAATCAAAGAGTTTAAGCAGCTACCAACATAATTCGTTTGGGACTTTGACCAAAGATTTAAGACATTGATGGCTAAAGTGAGTTTCTGAATGTCGGATGTGAAACACAAGGAATGGTTTATTGCCGCCTTGTTACCACATATCTGAACTCTATTGATGCAACAGAATATTGTATTGCAGATAAAGGATCTGGAAAAAACAATGAAATTAGAAGCCTCACCAGTTGGAGATACTGGCTCGGGAGTGATGTAAATTCAGTCGCAACTGACCAATTTTACGGTGCAACTCCAAGACATTAAAATAGGAAAGGAAGTTCAGGAAGAAATATGGTGTACAATATGCAGAACAGACAGACACCATAAATACAATTGTCCTGCGCTCATGAACTATGTCCCAACAGGTGCACCAAACTCATTAAACACCCAAGGAATGCCTTGGTGTAGAATATGCTTGACTAGGGGCCACAAGTGTGAAGAATGTCTGTACTTTTAGAAGATTGTAAGCACACCAACTAGTTTGAATTGTAAATTTTGTATATTAGTAGGTCATGATGAAAAATATTGCAGAGCATTTCAACTACTTCAAGAAAAGACGATGGACACCTACTTAATTAAAAATGATGAGCATATGCAAGCTGAACGAGCACAACCTCAATATACGGATGCACAATATCAACAACCGCAATACCAACATAATCAATATCTTAAACAACAACAATATCCTCCGCAAAGTGGGGTGGGAATTTTAGAGGTCGAGGACAACAACAAGGAGGAGGATTTGATCGAGGAAGAGGCCAAGTCATATGTTATAATTGTGGGAATCCAGGACATTTTTCTCGAGATTGTCAAAGTCCCGCGAAAAATTGTACATATTGTAAAGAATTTGATCACATTGTCCAAAAGTGTCTGCAACTTATTGTGAAATGGCAGGCTAGAACTGTCGTAAATCCCAACCCGGTGCATAATCTGAATCTGAATCCCAATCAAAATATTCAGATGATTTTTTCCGAACCAAGATAACCTCACATTGTTGTAGTTACAAGAGGAGGTGCTGCGACATGAGCATAACAAAATACATAGCAAGGACAACTACAGGTGATACCTCTGGAAGAAAAGAAAGCTCCCTTAGATGTCCAACATGAGAAAGAAGACTTCTTGGAGGTGCGACCATAATTTTTTGATACTAATCAACTGTTGACATCTCGACAAATCAAGGCTGTGCTTGAACGATTTGAACAACTACTCAAGAATCTAGCAATGAAAAAGGTTAGTAATCTTAAAGATTTTTTCAAAAGTTTTTAGCACTAATCAATGATAAAGATGCCATCGTAGAATTGGCATCACTAATAGAAGAAACCCGTAAAGACCTATGACCTGAAAAAAGAGTTAATCATATCTGGAAAAAACTGAAGACAAACCGAGAAATGCGAATGACTACGCATATAGGAGATTATGATATGGATTATATCATATTAGATTTGGGATTAGATGTCAACATATTGACAAGACAAACATGGGAGAGCATGAATAAGCCGCGACTGGACTAGTCTCCTATTCAACTAAGGCTTGTGAACCAGTCAAAGGTTCTACCAATTGGTATACTAACTCAAGTGCCTGTAGAAGTCGACGGCTAAATAACATATGCCGAATTCAAAGTTATTGACATTTTCGATGAAACACATCCATATCCTGCACTTCTAGGAATTGATTGGGCAATAGACAACCAAACCATTATAAACTTCAAGAAAAGGATCTTATCTTTCGAAGATTTTGAAATAAGAGTGGTTGCGCCAATTGATCCGCTCGAGGACAAAGATATTTTGAGACTGTACATAACGAAGGGCAAGATAATTATCTAGATCAGTTTTATAATATTATGTCTTCAAAATAAGATTATATAAATCCAATAGCTGATGGAAAATTAAGTTGGCAGAGTGTAAGCTCATGCACGTCCGACTCAGGCGATGTCTGGAAAATTGGCAGAATAGGCTACATGAAGTCTCCATGCGAAGATGTGCAAGAATCACAAGAGATGTTCGAAGGGTGGGATCCAAAGAAAGTGTGCGACCTACATATGAATGATTACCTAACCTTGCATATTTTTTGGTAGAATTTGTAGAAAAAGTCACAGAATCACAACGATTGTTCGCTTTGGACTATGTGCTGAAAGCTACGCCTGCTAGATGGTGGGGTACATGAAAACAGTCTATCTCTGAATGGTCACAGTGTAGAATATTAATGGAGATCATATTTGGGGAAGCAATCGGTTTCCCTGATTAGAAATATACCAAAATTAGAGATCCTGTCGAACATATTGAGCATTACCGCAGGAATTGGCAAGAATATCCGCGACAAGAATGGGTTCATCGATTCATCCACACTTTGGAAATGGTACCAAGAAGTTGGTACACATCAATAGAGCTATGAAGAGGAACCATTGAATGGGAAAGCTTAGTTTTAAGATTCACCCATACATTTGAGTTTGCAAGTGAACACCCAACAGTTGATGTTGCGTTACAGGTAATAAAGAAAAATATCTTTGAAGAAATCCCGGTTGCAGAAATGAATTTCCATCAATGCAATATGACTATACACAACTGGAAGCAATGCTATAATATCACGTGAGATCTGGATGATAATGACCCATTTTCCATAATATCCATGTGTCAGAAGGAATATGTGTAGTGGAAGGAGTTCATATGTGAGAAGATACATATTACCCTCCTTGATACGACTTAAAAAAGGGGGGGGATGACTATGATATTTTTGGTACCAGCCTACTTTATAACAATAAATACCATTTAAAGTGACAGGTTAGTGGTGGCATAATGCAAAAAGATTTGATCAACGAGCCCATGGTACACCCATGTGCTTGAAAGGATAGGTTCCTTTCTGATTAATTGACCGCGCATGCGAAGAACGAATAGCATAAGTTAAGGTATTTTATCAAGCTTCGCCACCAAGAATTTGTTCCTTATATACAAAAGAAGAACAATACTACTGCTTCCAACCTTGAGCACTGAACTGGTGAGGTCGTAGTATGGTCATTTCCATTTCCAGCACAAGCACAGTTGAATCCAAGTATGTATAACCTACCCCTATTATGGAGGATACTACTGGTTACATCCCACCACAGACAGCCCGCACTATTGTATAGACTGATCCAGGTGTAGAGTCGAATACTAGTAACCTGGTCGGAAAAGAAAGACCAGGTCAGTCGAGGACCAAGCAAGGAAAACACACCAGTAACAAAAAAAGAAAGGAAAGAGCGTCAACAACCCCAGCGCCAAACCCACCAGTAGAAGAGGATTTTTAGACAAGAAATTTGATGCCACCTTATGTCTCGTCCAGACAAAGGGATGCACCGAAAGTTACAGTTCCAAAAAGTGCAAGGACCCCACTAGTAATGCCACTAGTACCCAAAGGAGTGAAGGTATTGAAAGATATTATGCTCAATGTGAAGAAGGTTTCTTATGTTGACCATGATACGAATCCAAAAACAGACCTGGACCGCCAACACTACATGGATATTGTGCAGGATACACCTGAGGCTCCTAAACAATTTGTTGCAAAGGAATGGGCCAAGGGATTGGAGTAGTTTGGTATATTATTGCTGCTATATATGCCACATTTTGGGCGAAGTACACAAATAAACACCTGTGTCAATCAATTACTCCTATTTTTTCATGGAGGGGTTATATGGTTAGGAAAACCTATACCTGTATATGTTCAGCTGATTGCCACCATCATAGGCCTACCATTCGTCGGAATGGACCCAACACCACTACTAAAAAAAGATCAAGAGGCAGCAATAGCTATGCGGATGAAGAAAAATATAACGTACTAAAAAGAAAAAGGGTATTTTTGATTCGCTCCAATAACAACCCCACTATTCACTTTGCTGCCAAGGTATTGGCCTCCAATTTACTTCGCAAAACGCGACCGAACTAGTGTACTGCGGGAGTGATTGCACTTGCAGAACTTTGTGTGGCAGGAGTTCAGATCAATTGGTGTCGATTCTTGTTGAAAGAGCTCATACAAGATTCCGTTGATGCATAAGAAAAGGGTAGGCCATTCCACTATTCATGGCTGTTAATCTTGATTTCATTTATAGCATGGTCAGACCCATAAGACTATCAAGGGCTCGATATGCTAGTGACCTATAAAGGAGAAAAATATCAGAACCTGTTGTTTGAGAAGGACCTAAAGGATCAACAGAAACATAACAATGTTGAATTATTTATGCATGGGGAGGATATATGACGCCATGTGAAGAACATGTACAGTTTAGATTATGCCACTTTTCAGCAATTTCTCCCCATTGATAAATTTGAGATTGGCCTCCACCATATTTACATACAACCATGACAACAACCGCAACATCAACAACTACCAACCAAATTTATGATGACAAATGAGGAAATTCAAGACATTATTAATGAATGGCCGAAGGAATGGTGTGTTCCGGTACCATGAGAGAAACTTTGACAAGAGGAAAACCAAGTACAAGAAGATAACTCAGATGAGAAAAACGAAGAAGAATATCCCCTAGAGGATTTTGACTACGCAGAAATTCATTCCCCCTCAATACCAACAGACCCAGAAATAGAAAATGAGGGGGGGGGGACCTCAGGAAGAACAAGTACATCTGAAAAGATAGAAAAAGAAGATGAAGGCTGACATAAATGAAAATACCATTATCTTGGATAGTGATGATGTGCAACTAATGACCGAGGCAATAACTGAAGCAATGCAGACCAGCTTCAAGTCCATAGAAGAACGACAAGAAGAAATTTCAAGTACAGTCACTAATCTCCTTAAATTTTTGTGTAAAGAAGTCGAAGAGGTTAAAATTGTTGTCAACTGTCCAAGTGCAACAACTGAGTCACAAGCCCCATTAGAAACATCATGAATGGAGCAAACTGTGCCACATGTTCCAGTACCACCAATAATGGTACAAGTATCTCAAATTGTTGTTGATTTTGGCACTCCTGAGTCTAATCATGTTTTTCAGGATAATGGCCATATTATTATAGATTTTTCATCTATGCACATGAATGAGGTATACGCAGTACAGAGTGCTGTCAATGCAGAAATAAAACTATGTGAGCGCAACCTGACAACGAAGGTGAGGGCTGCACATAAATACATTAAGAAAATCAAACTTGAAATTCAAGAAATTGTACAAAATAAAATGGAATGGGAAGGAAATTGTCATAAGATCAATGAAGTAGTAGCCCTCGCATGTAAGAACTTTGAAGAAGAAGGAATAACAAAGGAAATGACGCCAAATGTCAAAGTAGCACTATTAGTTGAGATCGCGACTAACCTTAGGAGAAAAGTTTCAAAGTTGGAAGAGCAAAGGACACCCATCACACCTCTAGAAGTGCTAGAGAAAAGAAGAGACACAACAACTCAGGCTGCGAAAAGAATAGAAGAAGCAGAGCAAACATGTGCTAAGGGTGTCAACGAAGTCTCTCAGACTTGGGAAGCATTAATGGATGATGAGCAATCACAAAATATTGCAAATGAGCTCACTGCGTTTCAAACAAACATCACACAGATAAGAAATGAGATGAAGCAGCTACCCTTAGCACATAAAAAGGCTAAAGAAATGGAGATGAGAAAACTACAGCAACAAATGACTGTGCTGGGCACACAACAACAACAACGTGAGAAAAAAAGTAGAAGAGTTGCAGGTCGAATCAAAGAGAGTTACAGACATAGTCCATCCTACACATCAGAAGGTGTGCAAAGTAGCGGCATTAGTAGAAAAATTCATGCTGAAACATGTCAGTTTTGACTTGGTGGAGCAAATGCAGAAAACAAAGGAAGAAATGCACACAGAGGTAGAGAAAGTGGTGAAAATCATAGAATATTTTTAGAATAAACTCAGCACAAGCTAGTACATGGAGCAATATCTTCGCGTGGCTCTGGACAGGCCACATGTGAGTGTGGGGGGCCTGTTGGGTCTAGGGTCAATAGAGCAGAATTCATGCAGAGTTCTGCTTGAGTATGGAGAAGAGTCAAAAGGGAAGAGGAAGGAGCTACGACTAAGGAAGCAACATAAAGGAGAAGGGGAAGGATGCTACGACAGAGGAAGTAAAAGAGAAGAAGAAGAAGAGGAGAAGGCACTAGAAGAGGAAGTTGCGCTAGATAAGTAAGGCACGACAGAAGGATAGAATGTGACACAAGATGACACATGATGATATGAAAAATATCAACAGAAGTAGGTGTGCAAATAACGTAATGACCGAAAAATGATAGTAAGGAATAATGTTGCGAAAGTGGCAGGCCTTAACGATTGTGGGTACGAGCTTGGCTGGAGCTAGCAGAAACCACACACGTGAAGGCATATTTGTAAGTCAGGTCGATAGTGCCTCCTGTTATGTGTTGCTAGAATAGGAAAGACAACCTATTGGTTGGATATAATAAGTCGACTGAGATAGCGACATAACAGGAGTCTGTAATGAGTATGTAAAGAGTCTATATCGAGTCGATATTGAGTCTGTATCAAGTACGTAAGGGATTTGTATTGATTCTGTAATAGGGATATCAAAGAAGGACCCCAAGTCGTATGTGGGTTAGACTCTTGGTAAGACTCTGGAGCTAGACTTGAAGTAAAGATTATTGAGTAGAAATTGGAGGATTAGGCTCTCAAGCTAGAATTAGTAGACAATCGTGGTTAATGGCTCTGTATAGTTGAGTGCATTAGATTAAATGATCTGCAGTTGAGTGCACATGCGAGTAGGAATGGTTGAGTCGATCCAGGATGTGTGCGGATCGCCAGTAGAAGTAGAGTAGAAAGAGAAACAAGAAAATATCAAAGAGCATGAGAGGGAGGAAGAGTCTGTAAAGTTAAAGAGAAGAAGATCTTGAGCAGAGTCTGCAGCTTAGTGCACAGATGAAAGGTGCATCTATTTCCTCATGCCAGATGAAGAGCACCTTGTGGTTTTCGCTTGGATAGGTTTCCATGTTATATTTTGTGTATATCTGTGAATGTTGAAAGTAGCTTAGATATATGTGTGATTATTGTAATGAATGAATGGTTGTATATTTTTTAACAAATGAATAGATGTATGATGACCGAATTGTATTACTGGATATGATTGTGCTGCATGTCTATTGTTTATTTACTAAAGTTGAATAAATAAAGGTTGGGTCGCAATTTAGCTATCAGAGCACATTAAAGACAAGTAATCCACCCCTGGAATTTGTTGGAAGCCTTGGTGCAGAGACAAGGTACTAAAACACCCTCCCACCCATAAAAGAGAGATATATCGGGTGAGACAACATCTGTGTCGTAGGTGCTGTCAGTTGAGCTCTGCTCTGTTGGGTCGATATCTCAAGCTTTGTTGTGCTGAGCAGAAGGGACTGAACCTGGGTCAAAATCCTTCAGAACAGGGACATAGAGACAAAAAATCCAACAATCATCAACAACCTTGTAGTAAATTTTGGAATCCACATCATTCTTGGTGAATTCCAAGCTCATCAAGTACATGTTTATTCTAACATATCAGGTCTTGGGTGCCTTTTTGAGTCCATATAAAGTATTCTTTATCATCAATAAGATGTACTACAATTACTCCCTCTGTGTTGGAGCACACTGTTCGCTCTACACCTGCACTCTCTACATATGAGTATCTTCTCCCAATGCATCTGGAAACTCTGCATTCTCTACATCTGAGTATCATGTACTAAAGAAACCTACTGCCTTGATATTTGTGTATTCATATGTGTCGTATTCATCAAGTGGGTTTACCGAGACAACCTTCTTGTTCTCTAAAGAACATCGAATACTATCCATGACTCCCTCCAAGTTTGCAAACTGGTTGTCCTTCATGATTAATCTTTGATGCTGATCAAAACTGCATGTTTGATCTTGTAGATCCATTTGGAAGCCATCACCGACTTCCATTTAGGTTTCAACACTATCTATTACACATCATTCTTAATGATGGACTAATACTCTTTCATCATGATATACTTCCAAACTTGCTCGCCAGTTTCCTCCTCATTACTGGAAGGTTTGGAATCAATGATGTGACTAATGAATTCCATATAATACGAGAAACTCAGAGGTATTTTGTTCTCTCTTTAAAAGTATCATTGGGGGATGTATTCCTTCTTGCATCTCATGAGGTATCATGAATCTATGTTGGCCTCTTCTTGATCATGCATCATCTCTCGATATATCTAATGGTTTTGTTGGATTTATTGTCTTGTAATGATAGTAAGAAGGATGAACAATTGAGTTTCCTACTTGGGCCAATCTCCCCACACCATATACTCAAGATAATGGGAGATTGATTTCCATTTGTTATTCCATTTACATCTATCCACATTAATTAGGATTCAGGGATGAATGTCTACCCAGATAGATCTTAATCACAAATACTCATCTTCTTCTTCCTTGGCACATGGGTGTATTCTAGTCACAACCAAGGATTCTCTATGGATTCACTTCTGTGAATGTTTCCTCGGTAGTTTTGTTCCCCAATATTAGTGAGGGCACTTAACCTAAGCATAAGTTGTTGCATTGGATGCATCTTCCCAAAAGAACATGGGTAGGTCTTGATCATAGATAATCGTCTCCACAATCTTCACAATTGACCTATTCTATAACACATGATAGAAATATCCACATGGGTTAACCAATACTAATTTTAACATTTATGCTACTCATTAATAAAATAACAATTCAAATCAAGCAAATAAAAAATGTTACTTAAAGTATCAAATACTTATCTTTGTTTTTTTGTTGGTTCCCTCTTGATTTCTGCCTCCTTACATAAGTCATTGGAGTTTCTGGGAGTGGACTATGCTTCATCCTCCGATCCGAATACCTTAATCTTCTTCATTAAGTTCTAAACTTCTGGAACTTGCTGAAGTATTCATCTTATGTCTTCATGTCTTATGGAGAGAATCATACATAGTGCAAGGCGATGGAAATATCTAAATGTACTAGTTCCAAGATCCTCTTTAGAGTACATGGAAATATTTCCTTTGGTGTTCTTTCGATGTATACATCTTATACAAAATACCTTCATGTTGAAGATCTGGAGTACTTAGAAGTACTCTTTGAAATCTTCATTAAATTTTCCTTCTTTTCTTAGTAGGTGGAATCTCTTCAACAATAGTTGCATGTTTCCTTTCTTTCATTTTATTTTGAGGACACTAATACACAAAGTGACCAATTGTAAGACACTTGTAACATTTGATATTTGAAATATCCTTCTTTGTTGTTGTTTTGGATCCAATCTCCTATTTTCCTTCTCCTTCTCATCTTGAACTATCATGAGTTTGGAATCATCACTATATACCGACTTGATATCACTATTGTATGTAATAGTACCATTAAGAGCATGGGTAAAAGAATAATGGATTCCATCTACAATCTCAACATCATCCAACCTTTCTTCTACTCTGGACACCATCTTCACAAAATTTGAAAATTTGACCTAGAAACCCTAGCAGGAGCTAGGTCAAAAATGAAGTTTGGTAAAATTGAAATATTTATCTATATATAGATGCACCCTCGTAGGGAGAGTTTCAATATGATGAGGTCGAAACCGATTTGTGTTAAAAAAAATATTAAAACTAGAAGCCTTGGTTCTTGACCATGGTAGAGACTAGGTCAAAATTGAAAATTCACAAAACTGAAATATACTTCCATAGATAAGTGTGCCCTCATAAGGCAAGTTCCACTGTGCTATTTTCAAGTCCAATAAATGGAGATAAGTATCCAAACTTGGAAGCCCTATTTTCTATATTAGGGCAGAAACAGTCTGTGGCAATGGCATTTATTCAGAACTGCTCTGGTACCATGTTAGTGATTTAGCTTAACAATATAATTTTCATATCTTTCATTATTCAGTCATCCCACAATTATAGAATTATTCATTTGCAACAGAAAATGAAAAAGGATCACTGAAAGATAACCACGCACAAGAGACACAAAGATTTTCTCATGGGAAACCCAAATGGGAGAAAACCCAACAAATTTTTCTCAGAATAAAATCAATCCAATACAAGAACAATACCAATCATAAATATTAATCCCTAGCACAAGAGTGTACTCTTCTTCCACAAGAAACCCTAGTGAACTTCTGCGGAGAGATAGAAAACCACAAGAAGATGATGGAATCCCAAAATATTTCCTTGCCTCACCTAGGCCTTCCTTGAGAAAGTGCACACCACTTTAGAGAGAAGAGTTGTTGTGTTTTGTGAACAAGCATAATGTGAAACATTTTATTTATATTCTTCTTTTCACTAGAAATTTCCACAATTAGGTCGGCTTGTACACTTTTATTTGGGGCCGAATTCACTAGTTTGATATTCATTTCTTATTTATGTTTAATATGACTTGTCTTATTGTCTCCATTTTCTTATAGATCTTCTTCAATGTTCTTTGGGACTTCTTCAATGGTTTGTCTTGACTTCATGGGAATTCTTCATCATAGAAAAGTTCTCCTTGTTGATGTCTCATAACATGTTGATCACATTCTCTCATGTAGAGCTCTAATGTAGATTTAACCATATTCTAAGAAGTCTCAGACACTTCTTAGAGCCAATGTCAAATACAAAATTAGATTAGACTTTGTCTCCACTAGAAGGGATGAAATCCCTTGTCACATAGACAAGTCAACTAACTCTACTAGAATAGGTCACTCCTTCATAGAGCACTCTCACATGGAGTATAAAATGCGACCTCTAGCCTCCTATCACTCAAGACAATCCACATGAAAATATAGATACTAAGAGTCCGAGCCATAAAACACATATAGTCAATTCATATGTAGTATATTAAGGGTTATGAAGGGGCCATTCTTCCTAGGTTGCAAACTCACCTGGGAGAATGATCTGCAGAATGTTTTCCTGATGCTGAAACCCTGGAGAACACCAACAAAGCTACATTTGGAGTATTTAATAAGAAAATTATGGTCCTGGAGGAGTTGCAAGGATTTATCAACATGTTTTGCATGCATGTCTCGTGTTTTATTGTAAGTCAAGATGTCATCAAAGAACACTGGCACAAAATCACAAAGATATGGACATAAAATTTTATTCATGAGACTCTGAAAGGTTAAGGGGGGATTACAAATTCCAAAGGAAATTATCAAGAAATTTTGATGGCCTTCACGTGTCCATAAAGATATCTTCGAGATACCAACTTATTTCATCTTGATTTAGTGGTGTTAATGTGCAAACTAGCAGGTGTAGTTAAATCCTGAAAGGTTGCTACTATTCCACAACAACATAGAGGTGCTACCCATTGTCAACTCGATAACCACCTATATACACTTATAGTAAGCCTTTCTCTATTACAGGGGGAATCCGTAGATAGGATTTCTAATCTATGGCAATGAGGCCCAAAAGGTAGAGCAAGAAATGATGGATGCTTCCCTTGTTAGGGCACAAAGATACCCCCAATTTCTTTGGAAAATACCTCAATTAGAGTGGGATGCATGGCTGCAATAGATCATGGATATAGGGCACTAATAATTTACGTCCAAGAGTGATGGTTCCCTAAAGCATGAGGTGAATATGCTACATGAGTCAAATATAGGCCTAAAATTGTGCTTTTATAGTCTTCCCTCATTTAGAATGTGCCCAAAAATACATCTCTGTTTCAACCCCTAACTTATTTTATTGTTGTTACTATCATAACCGATATTAACTAGGACTGTAGGTGGTTGTAATTAGGTCTTCATATGATATTGATATATGCCCCACAATCTTTCTCCATGTTTGCAACAAACCTATGACTGATTTTTTACCTTCATTATCACTATTAAACCACTTAGAATTGCCCAGAATTGAGGTATACTTTTGTTGCTACAAAGTATAGATATGTTTTGTTGTAGGTGTCTGTTGAATATAAGTGTTTGGGGACCCAAAATTGCTATGGTTGTTCATACTTTTATTTTATTGCCTTCATAATACTAAAAAATACCCCTAAAGCACCTATATTTGCAAGCTCATCTCTGTACATGGCTATATGATTCCCATAACTAGAGTTCATAGATTCTTAGGGTTGTGTGAATCCCTAGAAATGCCTCAGACCATCCTCCTTAATTCCCAAGTTTGTTTCAAAGTGCGTAGAACAACCTTTCTCCTTAATTAGGGAACACCTATGTGAAAATGGGTGTAACATCTAGCTCCAACTATAGGACACACACTTGATCTTGCAAACAAGAGAATATGAGAACCCCATAAAATTTACATTGCACTATTAACTAACAACCAAAAAACAAAAAATTCACAACAACACACAATTTTCCTTCCACACAACCACACATCAAATTCTCATGCAAGAGATTATTCATCCTACCTACCTACTCTAATTGTGATAAAATCAACCAATCAAATGAAATCATACAACCAATGAAGCCACCTTATCATAAAATCCATGCGAGGGCTTTTTCCCTTGTCTTTGGCAATAATCCAAGACAAAATCACATTAATAATGAGTTGAGTAGATGTCATTATTTTCATCAGAATGGGTCTGGAACAATAGAAGATCATGAACCTAGATGCCCTCAAATCCTTGCTAAGGAAAAGGGTCCCTTTCACAAGTCTCCTCTATCCAAGCTTGGATAGGGCTCAAGTACGAACTGCTTCCAATATGAAGTTGCTCTTCCAACTCTGTTTGCTACCCCAAATTACCTTCAAAACTAACAAGAATGATTGAAACATATGGCTGGAAAAGGAGCCTCAAATACGTCGTAGGAGAGGGAACACTTTGTTGCTCTAACCCTACAATAAAATCACCCTCTTGTTGTCCAAAATCTGCATTAACCCCTGAGAAACATGGCTGGAGATGTTAGTTGAGATCCACCTTAGGAGAGGGTAAACCTAGAAGTTCAAGATATGCAATATAAGCCTCCATATGCAACCCTATATCAACATCAATGGTGAGCGCACATGAACAAACCAAGTCACGAGGGATCTGATAAAAAATAGGTTCCCTAATGTATTCAAAATTTGCACTTCCCTCATTAGAAGAATCATATATGGTATCTCCAACAAATTTCTGATAATATGTACCCATATCATGATCATCATAAGAAAAATGCACTTCATCATATCCATCAACCATCTTCAATAGAAAAATATCCATAAACCTATCATCTTCAAAAAATTTGTCTTCAATAGCAAAAGAGAGAGGGTAAGGCTCACCAACCCTCATCACCATGAGGAGAACAAGGAGAACCATCAACCATCCCTTCATTAACCACATCTTCAATTTCTCCTCAATACGTAATGGATCTTCAACAAGAGCTTCTTCATATTTTTCTTTATCTTTGTGGATTTCTTCAATAAAATATTATTCATGTTGTGGATTTCCTCTTGGACCAGTTGATCTAGATTTATGCAGGAACACAACATAATATACAAATAACAAAGATGCGGCAGAAATAACACTTCATTTCATTAATCAAAGAACTGAAACTTGTTTACATACAGAATGGAAATAAACTAGCTAGAGTGCTAGTAGCTTATCTCTAAGAAGAGATGCGGTAGCTACATGCCTCTGAAATCTGTGTTACAATGAGGCTCGAAGGCCTATATATTATTGAGAAACAATGGAAACCCTACACATCCAAAAACCTAACCCTAGGAGGTGAAACACTAGAATGCGGGCCCCATTGGGTAACTCGGTACATCAATTTTTCGGGGTCGTAACTTTGGCATAATACCTCCGTTTGATGCACATGATACATTGTTAGAAAGATCTATTCAAGGACTACATCCTAAAACATCAAATATTGAGTCCAAAATGGACTCATATTTTCCCGACCATTCGATCCCAAAAAAACGTCGTTTAGGGCCTCAAAACGGCTCCGGAAGTTTAGGACCCGAAAACTGCCAAAAATAGTAAACTGGAAAACTGAAAGAAACAATGGTGGGGGTCCAAGTGGAATAGGCGGGTGGCCACCAATATCCTCCTGGATCACCGGTTCCTATTCCCATGGAGGGGCAACTAGATATTCAACAATTTTTTCATCAAGATTAGGGTCCCATCTCTTGCAAAATATCTTGAAATTTTTTGCAAGTGAAGGCATTCCCTTATTAGGAAGCCCCTCATACAATATTATACATCCTTGTTATTGCTCAAAAGGGACATCGAAAACATCTTCATTTTGACATCCTCATGGACCACATCTATTTTTGAAATATCTCCAATGAATGCTATAATATTCCATTCAACTGAATTCTCATATCCACAAATTTTTTGGATGCACTAATTCCAGTCCTCAACTGAATCCTCATATCATCAAAATGATTTGGATTGGATATCTTGGGATATTCATGAAATCCAATGGATTAAACCAGTCGAGGAACCATGGTTGCTCAAAAAATGTCATATCATCTTCCATTAATCAAACACGAGGCATCTAAGCTTAAAAATACATGGAATCATACCTCAAATATATATGAAAATGGCGAAGTCACTAAGGTGAGCTTGAAATAGCTTCATGTGCTACTTACTTAACCTTACAAACAACAAACCTTCAAAATTTTCAAGGACAAGGGGTTCATCCCTTCATGGAGTCACCATATGATAAAAGACATTTGCAATTGTAATCTTTCACAAATTGTTTAGCAACTGTGATGTTCAAATTTTTGGGGCAAGGAATTTGTACCCAACAATGGATCCAAAAACGTTAATGTGCAAACTACCAGGTGTAGTTAAAGCACCAAATATCGCTACTAGTCCACAACAACTAAGAGGTGATAACCATTGTCACCTCGATAAACACCTCTATGCACTTATGGTTTTCCCTTCCCCAAATTGAGGTGGTATCCTTAGATATGATTTCTAGGATATGGAAATGAGGACACAAGGCAGAGCAGGAAATGATGGGCGCCTCCCTTGTTAGGGCACATAGATACCCCCGATTTCTTAGAAAAGTACCTCAATTACATTGGGATGCCTGGATACAATAGATTAGGGAGATAGGGCACTAATAATTTACATCTAAGATGGGTGGCTCCATAAAGAACAAGATGAACATGCTACACGAGTCAAAGACATGCATGAAATCGTGCTTTTACAGTCTACCCTCACTCAGAATGTGCCCATAAATACATATTTGTTTCAGCCTATAACTTATTTTGAATGTTGTTACTATCATAATCCATGTTAACTAGGACATTAGGTAGATGTCATTAGGTATCCAAATGATGTTGATATATCCCCAAAAATGTTTCTCCATGTCTACAACAAACTTGGGATTGAGTTTTGACCTTCACTAACATTGCTAGATTGCTCATGATTTCCCAGAATAAAGGTATACTATTGCTGCTACAAAGTATGGAGATGGTTTGATGCATGTGATAGCTGAATATAAGTATTGGGGGCCCATAGTTCCTGTAGGCGCTCATAATTTTCTTATATTGCAATCATACAGCTCATAAATACCCCTAAAGTGCCCAGATTTGCAAGCTCATCTATCTACATGGTTGTACGACGCCCATAAATACAGTTCATAGCTTCTTCTGGTTGTGTGAAGCCCTAAAAGTGCCTCATACCAACCCCTTTTATGCCTAGGTTTGTTTCAAAGTGCCAAGAACAAACTCAATCTTGAATTTGGGCACACCCATGCAAAAATGGGTGTAATAGGTGGTACCCAGAATGATGGTAGAGTTTGATTAAAAATTTGGCACCATGGAGCTCATCCAGAAGATAATTAATGATTGGGATGGGGAATTTATCTTTGATGGTTGAATTATTGCGGGAATAAAAATCAGGACGTGTTAATTTCCTTCTTTCTTTGCAACCATGACCATTTGGGATGAAAATGGGCTAAACCTGAGATAAATGACTCCTTTCTTCAGGAGCTCCTAAATTATATTTTCAATTTCATTATTTTGTGCAAATGGGTTCCTATAAGGGTGTACATTTGGTGGTTAAATTCCTAGAATCAAGGGTATAGCATGATCATCTCACCTCGATATTGGGGTAAACTATTTGGTGTCTCAAAGAATTGCTAATGTTTGTCCAAAACCTTTTGCAAGTCATGATTTGTGGTGTTTTCTAAGCCCTGCATGGCATGGAAGGGAGCAATAATTCCCAAGTGGCCTTTCTTCAATAATTATTACATCTGATGAGAACTAATTATTTCATAGGAGTCTTCCTGTAGCCCTTTTAGGGGCCAAGTGTCTATGCACATTGGGGACAATCACCATGGACCTCAAGGAATTATATTTGTGGCCAACATATGAGTTTTGAGGTGATGGTATTCCAATTGGAGTCTCACATTTTCACAATGCCCCTCATATTTCATCATCCCACCATTGTCTATCATAATTTGGAAGTTGGGCATTGAGTGGACATACCAATTGATTTATTTAGCCATGCACCGATGAATAAAATTGTGGGTGATATCACTATGATGGAAAGACTATTACTTTGTGGTGCTTGATGTAACCCAAAATTTTTAAGGTTTGCAGTGATGAAATAATAGATAAAACATGAAGAAAGATGAGTGGTTCTTCTTGATGGAATTTGGGTTCCACTTCTGTCATGGGAGAAATTTGGTCAACACTCTCAAACTTAGGGGTATATTCCATAATGATGTCTTTGGAATGTGTAGGAGCAACAGGAGCAATCACATCAATTCGAACTAATTTATGTTTTTTACATTTATGACCAGAATCATACTTTTCAATTATAGTAGAGTTTGTATCTTTGTCGGCTGAACATTTCTACTATAGACAACCTTAGTTCTTTCATGGGAGGAGACGGGATCATGCTTGAGGAATTGACCTCTATAGGGCATACCGTGGGGAAGAAAATAGAGTTTTTGGATTGTGCATTGATAATCGTCTCTTCTTCTAGAGATAGCTAATAATCCTCCAACTAGGTAGTAGGATGTTGCATTTTTATATGTGATTTACTTTCCTCCTTGAGGAATCAGGATACTAAGGAAACATTCTTTACAAAATGAATTTGTTAAGTTATCTATATGAATGGATATTTTCTCAAAGGATGAGATAAATTATGCAATTGATATTGTTTGCGTAACTTGGTAAGTCACTCCAAATAATGACTAGCTTGATTGTAATGGGCATTAAGAGCTTTAAAGAGCATACCCTAGGAAATGTAGCCCCCATAGTTTTTTTATGCTTCTTCCACTATTGCCATCATTCTATATCTAGACAAAAGACCCCCACCCTAAGTTCCACCATGTCATCTGTAATTTCATGTAAGTAATGTTACATCTGGGTGACCCACCCTGATGGGTTAGAACCATCAAAATTGTTCAAATCCACTTTAGGAAAATAATGTCATGTGTTATTATCTATGGAGGGTGGTTTATGTCTATCACGACCCAAAGGGTGTTGCTGGTGGCTAGATAATCCCGAGTGAGATGTTTTTTCTAGGCGTGGCTCACCATGCTATGTATACCATGGGTATTCTATTTGTATGCCATGAATGGTTAGCCATGTCATCATGTTATCCAGGATAGCTAAGGTTTGATGATTTTTTTTATCCAAATTATGATCTAATGCCTGATCCAAGCTGGATAAATTTTGACCCAAATTTTGATCCAATGTCTATTGAATGTTCTTAAGTTGAACATTAATATCCATGTATTGAGATTCCCTATTTTCCAACCTTTCGATAATAGAACAAGTGGTCATATTGTATGGGGTGTTGGTGTGAGGTAGTTTATAAGAATCCACTATGTCTTGTGGAAAAGGTAGTGTCGGGTGTTATAGCTCTCTAATATACATGCAAGGTACAACAACAACACTTGACCTGCTAGCTCAAGGTGTTATCTAAGGAGGCTCCATCATTCCCTTAGACACACTACTTGACTACCTAGGTACTAAAGAATGATCTCCCCGAGTGTTTTATTAGTATACTATTAAAACAAAACAACCAGTCATTTTATCTAAAGTTGATTCCAAGTATTCCTCTTGGGGACTTTTATATTTTTCAATTGTAGGGCCATATAACATTGTGGCGGAATTAGTCTTAAAGTTGTATTTCCATTTAGCAATATATTTTTGACAAATGATCTAGGATTATTTTTCTATAATTAAAGGTTTTTAAATTCTTTTGTAAATACCTTATATATTGAAAATATTAATTATGAAAATCATAATTTCTTTCAAAGTGAAAAGATTGGAAATTTTATATTTGTTTAATAAATTTAAGAATTACAATTCATTGAATTTGAAAACAAGATCATTTGATGATTTCAAAGAAAAATTACTTTAGGATAATTTATTAAAAGAAAAGAACAAGCAGTAAAGCAGCTTTAAGTACTGGGGAAATTAAGAGGTGGGGTGACTTGGCTTTAGCAAGGGTTAGAATTACAGTATAATTTTAGTGCCAAGGTGGCCAAATAGAAAACTTACTTCAAAATTATCCAACAATTGGCACCACATTAAATACCAATCAAGAAAATGGTGATAAGGGAATCCCTATTTTAATATGTGCTAGAGACTTATAAAATATAGAGCCAAAAAAATAATGTTGTACCAAACACTCTGTAACTCTTGTTGTGCCACCTTCTTATGTAATAAATATAATATTTGTGCCACATTCTCATGCAACATGGCCTACAATGTTTGTGCCACCACGTCATGCCTAATTTCTCTAGTATATTAGCACTATATCATTGTTATGCCAAACCATCAATGTCTAGGATAGACCTTCTAGGGTCAACTCATCAATTGACACATTGAGCCACCTCAATGATAACACAATGCACCACATCAAAACCCATTCACAACCCAAATGAGTTAAACAAATAATAGAACACATTATCAAACTTGGAAAGGTCAAGTTAGGTACATGCCAATGATCAAATTTGATGAAGTAGGTCCATCCCATGGGATCCCTAGTATTAGAGGATAGGGTAAGGATCATCCTCATTCATTGTACATATCTTACAATGTACATGCATACAAATATCAATTCATAGGGACACATCACCTTAAGAGACAAGTGAACATTGATTTCTTATTATCATAATGCAAGGGTATATTTCTCATATTTTATCTTATTTGGTTCCTTCTATCTACGTTTCTACATTTATAATGTTTGAAACTTGGTTGGGTTTCAAGTTTAAGAGTTAAGGAACATTAGAGGTTGTATCAAAGTGCTTCCTTGATCTAGCACACACCCATATTTTATATTTTTTTTGAAGTTGGAGACATGTTTTGACGTCTCTTAATAACATAGATATTTGACGTTTAGTAGGTAAAATTGTAGATGGTGAAGAATACATGCAGGAAATACAATAGAGGTACCTTAGTGGAAACACTGGTAACCTTGGTTGGTACCCCTTTGAATAGTACCACATCAGACATCACATGCATACAAAATATCATTTCCACATATACTCAAGTATATATGAATTCCCCTAGGTATACTTGAAACTAACTCTATCTAAATGGATTAACCATTTGGTTGTTTTTTTTTAGACAATAGCGTGTAAGAGTAGATTTAATAGTTCGACAAAACAACTGCCGAGAACTTTTACATGGAAAACAAACTATTTGACAATTGGACACTGAAAAGGACTGTTTACCGAGACGGAAGACATCAGAGATATCTGCCCTGAATGACACCTGCTGTGGTTAACGAATCTTATTTCATCCTTCTTTGCCAGCTGCTCCAAGACATGCCCATCTAGAGTAAGACCGGCCCAGTTAATCTTGCCAGCGACCCTTCACTGAAGCTACTGGGGATGGAATGGGGAGAGCAGTCAATCTCTTGGAGGATCCAATGATTCCAACACTTCATAAGTGAAATAGCATGTCTCCTTCAGTGATTGGATTTCAAATAACACTGGGCTCGCGAATCATGGACATGCCAGAGCGAGAGGGAAGAGTGGCCTAGCGATAGATCTTGTAGTCCATGCAAGGAGACTCGCTTCCAGAGTTTAGGGGATATATCACAGAATTTCAGAGCCATCGAGAGAGAGCGTGCTCCTGCTCAGTAGCGAGCCTTTATTGGCTTTCAAATCAGCTTTGGTGTTTAAGCTTCTCAGGATGTGAAAGAAGCTTATTTTCTGGAACTCTGTCTACATAAGCTTGACTTTCTTGAGGATAGTGGAGAGATGCACCTGAGTAGGCCTTCTGTTTGAGTTTGCAGCTTGGATTATGATCTGGGAATCACCAAAGACTACCAGAGAGGTGATATTCAAGCTGAGGGAAAGATTGAGCCCTTGCCACAGTGCTAGAGCCTCTGCTCTATTGTTAGAATCGTGACCCAGTCCCCAAGCAAAGCTCAGAATTGTTTCTCCTCCAGGATCCAGGATAACTCCGCCGCCACCGGAAGCCCCTGGATTACCCTTTGAGGCCCCATCAAAGAAGAGGCAGTGCTCCTCTAGAGACGATCTCCATTTGTTGAAGTCATGTTCTGTCAACCGAATGTCCCATTCAGCATTGGGTGAGGTAGGGGTCTTGCTTCTGGCATGATGGTTCGATATTATCTCTGTTTTCCACTTGTCTTCCTCGCTGGATAGAGCTGAAGCATTTGTGAGGGTGGCTTTGGCTTCTAGAGCCTCTCCTAGAAGGGCTCTGATGTTGGCTGCTACTCTAGTCGGGGTGCTGCTCTTTTCCTTGAAGATCTTGTTGTTCCTCTCAATCCAAAGCTTCCAGCAGATGAACTTGGGGAGCCACATCCAACTGGCTTTGATGAGATCCTTCTTGGCAGTGTTGAACGATAATATGTTGGCCCACGTTTTCATCAGCTCCTGGATGTTTGCTGGCATACTGAATCTGTCCAGGCTTATTTTCGGCGAATCCTTCCGGACTTCACTGGCAGACCATTTGGTTGTTATAGTACATAAACAACAACACTTATGGAGATCACTCTCTAGTACTTGGGTAGTCAAGTACTATGGTAAAAGTCATGGTTGATCCTCCTTATTGGTGCCTTGATATATTGGGATGAGTACCATTTTTGTACCCCACAAGTATATCAAAGAGATATAGCACATGGAACTCCCTTTTCCATAGGACCCTGCAAACCCTATCCTTTCTTGTACAGCCTACAAATTCATACATAAATTTGAATATCAATAATGTATGAATCCTATCACTGCAGGAGACCTATCTCAAAAGAATCCTTGTTCCATAATGGCTTTCATGGTACAAATATTTGGTAAGATTTTTTTCATACCCACAGATTGATGGTCCACATAATTTATACAACTATGGAAGTCATTGTCAAGGGTTTGGACAACAAGTTAAACATGCTTGAACTAATGCTAGAAACCAATGTCTCCAATCAAGTCAACTAGTTAGATACTAAGTTTTATCCACTCCAATATAAGGTGGACACTTTCAGGAGAACCTTGTTCCCATGATTAAATACAAGGGGATTCTGTTGGAATCACAAGATCAATTGGAGGGGGTTAAATCCTTTCATGGTGGAGGTTATCACAATGGTTCACACCAACTTGAAACTCAAAACAACATGTGGCACCACTATCCCAATTATGTATGAATAATTTTGATTGTTCTGGCCCTACTTGTTGGTTTACCCAAAGGGATCACTACTTCACCCTCCATGACATTACTAACGATATGATGAAACTTAGAGTGTGGGTATTATACTTAAACCAAGAGTGATAGAAATGGTGTCAATGAAAATACAATTCCTATATAGGCTACATTATCTGGAGCTAATTTATTAAATCCATATATGATAATTTTGATTAAGATATTCGCTACGTGGGCATGATAAACAAGTTACACCAAATAGACATAATAACTTTATTTAATGTTTCCTTCAAGCAATTAGCCATGGGAACATAGGGCATGAATGACTATTTTTAAATGGACTTATTTATTAGTGGTCTCAAGGAACATATTAGAGCTTAAATCCTCATGTGATTCCTGACTACTTGGTTGGGGGCCACTCAACAATCTCTAGAAGATAAGATGATTATCCATGCCTAGGACAAAATATACCATTTCATTTCCTGCACTTTCCCCTACATGGCTTTTGGTACAATGGAGCAACCGAATCCAGTTGTTCGTCAGTCGAATCCGACTATCATTTTAATAATGAATATGAATAATAATAATATATTGGATGATGATAATAATTACAAAGGAGGCTCGCCTTTATAGGATTGAGCGTGAAGGGTTACACCCTTTCATATAATTAACTAATCTATTTAATAATTTATTTTATATTCGTTACATTGCCACTCCCTTTAAGGAAGATTTGTCCTCAAAGCTTAAGTATTTTTCCTAGTGCTGTTCTTCATTCTGACTTGGTGTCGGTATTAGAATCGGACGAGGTCTCTTGTGGAGAGACTTGCACTTCCTTTCCATTGATGATTTTGCACTGTATTGTCTCATTGTTCCTACATTTATGACCAGGGGTCCAATCATCACCGCATCGACGACATATGTTTTTCTTCTTTTTTCTATTATCAGCGTAACTGTTAGATGACTTTGATCTGTTTTCCATTTTGTAGGCGTATGATTGAGGTTTGTGGCACTGATGGACGGGGGACCAAGTATCTGCACAGTACCTACATTGTGTCTCTTTTTCTTGTCGATAATGGCTATCGCCTTTTGTTTTTATTCCTTCCAATTTGCATTCTGGGGATTTTGCTTTACGTCTTGCTACTTCTACGTTAGGTATGTCATGTAACTTTAACTCTTTTTGTAGGTGTGGTTTAAGACCCCCTAAATAGGTTTCGAGTCTTTGTTGTCAGACAACCCAATTACTCGTGTTGATAAGGGTTCCCATTGATGAGTGAATTCCTCAACGTTTCCTACTTGTTGTAGTCTGGTAAGTTTAGTGAAAAGTTCATCTTCTTTGATTCCTTGAAACCTATTAAAAAAATCATTCTTGAACAAGTTCCAGGTGTAGGTAAAATTATCTCTCTTCCACCATAAGTACCAATTATAGGCGTACCATTCCATATGCATTGACACATATTTCACCTTCTCCTCGTCAGATTGGATGTTGTAAATGTCGAAGTATTCTTCTGCTTTGTTTAGCCAAGCAACACATTGGCCTTCACTCCCATTATATTTCGACAACTCTATTTTTGCCTTAGGTGGGTGCACTTTGTAAGGACGACGTTGATTTACTTTTGCCTTATGGTTTGATGGTGGCTCAGAACTACTGGACGATGAAAGTGACATATCTGAATTGCTTCGTTGTTGGTGGTGATTTTTAGTTTTTCTTTTCTCTACTATTTTACTTATAGCGTGTATTTTGCTGTTTAATCGTGCCTCCATATCTAGCAGTACTTGTGTTTCTATCTCTTGCTTAAGCGTCGCATTGTTAATCTTTATTTCTTTTTGCAATTCTTCTTGATTCTTTGCAAGTGTTTCCTGGGTGGCAACATGAAATGAGGCATCTAGCATGTGTGGACCACTGACTTGGCTCAGACTGGGTATGAGCCTTTGTAACATCTTGATTAATGTATTATGGTTATGTGTCATGGTGCTCATGTTCTGTGTTAAGGTGTTTATGTTTTGCATTATGGTACTCATTTTGTCATCCACGTCTTTTTGTTTTTCGTTCAGGATGTCAAGTTTGTCGTCGAGCCTTCTTTCTAGTACCAAAACAAGATCGTTTTTGAGTAATGTATTGTTATTTTGCATCTTTTCTTTCAAGCCTTCTTGGTTATCGACAAGGGACTTGATGTCCTTCTCCATTTTTTCGATCTTCTCTTTCAGTTCCTCCATGGTTTTGGACCTTGTATGCGGAGGTGTGTATTTCCACGCTATTTTGG